>VDFB02271358.1:626392554-626414306 GCA_007258455.2 Sequoia sempervirens | reverse complement strand
ATGCGTTTGTTATGGCTATCAATTGGGCTTCCTGCAGTTTTTTCTGATCTGTCCATTGCTGCCAGTTAGAGGACTTATGTTTCCCATTTTCACCATGGCTGCAGCGAAATCTGTGAAGAAGGTGTTCTGATTGGTACTATACGTAGTCACCTGAGAATCAGCAGAACCTCCATTAAAAAGCTGCTGATCAGAGTGCAAAAGTCCTTTCTGGCTTCTCAGATTTTTGTAGTAGTTGTTGTCAAAGGTCGTGGGAGTCTGGAGATCTAACGGTGAAAGGTTGTTATCTCCACTGCTGCTTGGGCAGTTTGATTTCAGAGTAGTGGCGAATGTAGATTCTATGTTGGATTCATTGTAGATGCGAGCTCTGAAACTAGTGCAGCGAGCTTGACCAATGGTATGACCACCTGAATGAGAAAATAAGAAAGAAAATAAGTTGACGTGCTACAGGTTTTAGTTAGTGATTATGCCAATTAGCAGATTGAAGAAAATAAGTTACCAGAAAGCACAATCATGTCATTGGTAGAAAGACCCTGAGCGCTAAAAGATGAGATGAGTGCGCTGAGGTTTGATGTGGGAGCAGGAATATTGCTATTTGCACCACTAAGGCTTGCAGTTGTGGAGTCTCTTCTTCCCAGCTGCACTGTCCATGTTGGCCCTCCAAGCTACAAGTAAAAAACAATTTATTAGTATAGCAGACTATAGAAAACTATACAAGTTTATTCATATTGAATGAAGAATTAGGAGTTACTTCGACAACTGAATCACGAGCAGCAATGGCTAAAATGTCGGCGCAAGACACAACTCCACTGCAAATTGCCTCCACGTTGGTCTTAATGGTGTCTATCACATTGAATCCTCTGACTGAGTTAGCATTGGGCACTGCAGTCTTTTCTCCTGTCAAAGTCGACGAGTCGTCCAACAGAATAGACCCATCGCAGCCCTGCAATAGGCAGCATGTCTTTAACAATTAACTATTGAAAACACCATTGTAATGCTTCATAGTGGACAAATACTTGTGTACAACCGTAACAAGAATAAAAGGAGTGGAAAGGAGCCATCGATACAAATTATGAACTTAAATATAGTTGTAAAAGATTCAAAAGACTAAAGATATTTGCAATAGAATCTATGATTCAAATAGACCAAACCTTTGAAACCTATCTCAGGAATACTTAAGAGCTCGAATTTCTTACATTAACGAAACAGTCATGGAAATGAAGACGCAGAAGGGATGCTCCCATCCGTTTCTCGTTGGCGACTGCCTGTTTCACTGCAGACTTAACAGTCGACAACAGATTGGGACATGACGTACTATAAAATGTTGAGCTAAGCTGACCATTTACAATAGTCGAACATAACACCAAAGTAATGAAGGCAAGAAATGAAGTGTAACTCATTGTTGCAAACTGAGACCTTTTCTCAGGAGAGAAATCTATGCTTGTCGACTAAGCGTACTCGAAAGTCTAAGCAAGCAAATCAATGCATTGTGTAGTAACGATTGACAGGCTTTTATAATTGGATATAAGATATTGTAGGGACGGTGACTTTGTGGAAATTGCATCCATAAAACAAAAGATATTGTAGGGGCGCGTAAGTTTCCAGGCCCTAACAGGCGGAACTAACTTGTTCATATGTAGTTAGGAGCCTGTGTACCCCACGCGCTAAGCCGACCACGCGTTAATGATGGAGTACAGTGATTGTTTTGAAATTAGCAAATAACAAAGTCAATATTTGTTCGTACCGCTTTCAAATAATACACCGAGACTTTAAATTTCCTATATTAAATTAGTTTTATTGACGTGAAGAGTAATCACAAAAAACTTTTTTTACCAAGTCAAAAGTTTGATGCTTTCTTCTCCTTCGGGATTTCTTTTATGATTTTATCTAATTCGAAGGCCATAGATGCGGAATACTGATTTTTAAGGGAAACTATGTTTATATGGTACCAAAAGAAGGGATGTTATAGTTTTATAGAATAAAATTAATACTTAGATTTTTCCTTTGTCTTAGTACGAAAAGGAAGGTCATAGAAGCTGAACCTGATTTTTAAGATGCTCTAAGAAGAAATGTTATAGATTTATATTATAAAAATAATATTTTAAAATTTAATTTATTTTAATATTAAAAGGTATATTTTTAAAAAATTAATAAAAAATTTCATGTTAATGTTTAAGATTTTTTTTTAAATAAATAATTATGGAAGTTAATGTAATTAAGTTTATTAAAAAAACAATTCAAAGGCTTTGTATTAAGAAATATTAATTTTTCAAAAGACTTCATTGTATGTGTATGGTGCAACTACAACATTGTTGTTATCTTTACCCAAAGAAAATAAGAAGATCAATTTTAGCCAGATGTCCAAAGATTATGAGATCATGTATAACTTTGTATAGAAGCAAACCTACATGTTAGTGAATGGATTAAAAAAAATGAATGTTGAGCTTTATACTAGCATTTGACTAAAGATTTAACCAAAGATTTAATTATTCCAATTGAGCAAGAACAAAAAAATGTTGAGACTACAAGGAAAGATGCATCCACTCAAGATAATTTCCACATAATCGAAATAGATAAATCTATGCAAACAAGTATTCAAAACCCATATGCAAAAGAATATACAACATAGCATCAAATATGACACAAAATATACCTTGGGAAAACCCTTAAGAGCGAAAAACCAACCTCCAAAAACATCCATCACTCATGTATTATTCAACAATAAAGATTACAATACATATTCAAAGGAAGAGTTGGATATCGAGCTAGAGGTTAAGGACACACGACTGTGTGTGAAGTTCGAGGTTACAGGTGAAGGGTTCTTGGTGGCGGGTTGAGGCAGACATGGGGGAGACCATGCGCTCCCCTACTCAGGGTTTTCACTCCGTGGATGTCCCCACCCTTAGCGTTTACTTATTTTCTTCATTTCCTATGTACCCTAGAGTCATTTTTTGTTTGTTTCTTTTTTCCTCACATGTGTGTATTTTGTGTGTTTTGGTTTAATCTCTGGGTCTTGGGCTTGGAGTTGTTCTCGACCCCTCTTCTCATTTATAGAGGGGGTATGAACCCCCCCCACCCCCCCTAAAACCCAAACCCCCAAGAGATGGCTTTAATCAAAACTACTCTACCCAAAACAATGTGCAAAAATATTTCAAGGAGATCCTTGTTGGCATTGGGGAGGCGATTCCTGGTAGTGCTAAATTTCTCATAGAGAAAGAGTCTAGTAGTTATGGATCAATGAAAGGTAAGTTGTCATTCGACGACCTGAAATATTTGTCCATTTCTCTGAATTTTGAATTAAAGAATGTCTTATCTAATGAAAGGTCTAGGCTTAAAGTGTTTGCAATTTTCTTCATGGCAGTGGATATGAATAGGATCCCTACCAAAATATTTCTTGACACTTGGTTCTCAAAGGTTTGGGGTATTAAATTTGGAGTTGATATAAGTTTTTGTAGGATGGTTTAGCAGGGGCTATTCATCATCTTCTCGAGGAATAGTCCCATATAGGAGAAATTATTGGAAAACCCCTACTAGAATGTAGGGGGTTGCACCTTTCTAACCCTAACCTTGTCCCCGACGACCATCGTTGAGGAAATCCTTGTGCTGTTGTGCCCTAGGTGGGTGGTTATTAAAAACATCCCTTCAAAGTTTTGGAGGGTCATACCACAAATTCTAGCTCCATTCCAGGGTGTAATTATTAGAATTGATGAGTCCAGGGCAACCCTCTTATACTTAGATGTGTGCGCCCTGGTATTGACATCCCTACGAACATTGTAATTAGAGAGGACAAAGCACATCATGTTTAGGTGGGGTGAATGCTTGTTACCTATGTCATAAAGATGAGCAAAGGGTAGTTCCCACAAACCAGAGTCAGTTATGGATAATAATCCTAACCTTGAAAGTGTAGGACCTAACCCTGTGGGGCCTACGGGAGGCAAGGAAATAAATCATTGGATACCTAGGTCAGGGGAGTCACAACCCTTGACAGAGGTTAATCCCATCCCCTCTTCAGCCAACCATGAAAGAGATGAAGAAATACTTTTAGCGAAGACTCAAATCTCTACTCCATCCTGAAGCAACCAACCCTTTAAGGTGCTAGTTGTGAATTAGTTCTCCATCCTCACACAAAATAATTGTGAGGAGGTGGTAAATGGTGGAAAGAATACCAACTCCATTACTATCAAGGAGGCAGTTTTGGATGCCCCCTAAATCACCCAAGATTTTGTCAAAAATTATGGGCTAGTCAAAAAGCTGAATACTCAATAGATTTTTATGAGGGAGATAATGCAAAGAATAAAAGTGAATTTGGAAAACAAATATGAGGATAACAACCCTCCAAGTACCTCACAATATTATTTTACTAGATCCTCTAATCATTTTTTCCTTGAAAAGGCCGCTAATAATAGGGATGAGACTACAATTAGTAAATTGACTATGGACAGAGGGGGCACCTCTCTGGAGGTGGTAAAGGACTTAGTAGAGGAAAAAGAGCCTGTGAATACTAGGCCTAACATTGTAATGTGAAATGAAAATGGAACTCTCTCTACTAACACCAAGGAGCTTTGGTTGGGAGATTCTCACATAATTAAGGCTCTTGACTTGGCTGTGGGACTTACCTCAATAGACAGGATACCCTAAACTACCCCTGATCAATCTATTAACCCCAATCTGGTTCCCTGCACCAAAACCATGCACATTGTACTAGGTACAGATGTTGTCACCTTCCATCTTGAGGCCAAGGAGGGATCTAATGTGGAAAAACTGGTTAACAAGAAAACTAATAGAAAAAATAAAAGTAAACCAAAAGACCCTAAGGACCTAGCCGCGATCATAGGATGTAGTGAGGAGGAGGATGTCACTGAGGGGCAATTTGTTCAAATCTCCAAACCAAGAGTTGGGCTAGGGATGCCAAGAAAATATAGCAACCCGCTCACAAGGAGGGCATTTCCTTCCAAAAACAAGAGGAAAAAAACCAGTATAGTAATACAGACACCTATTGGAAAAAAACTAGAGGTTGATGATAAGTTGCCCAAGTGTTTTCAGCAGTTTAGAAATGAGAAGGATAATACCCCCATGACCACAAATAATGATTCTTAACTTCACATCTTAGAATGTCAAGGGTATCAAATTTCTTGACAAGAAATATATCATAAGAAGGTTCCTTAACCTTGAAAAGCATAAGGACTTTGTGTTCCTTTTTTTTTTTAAAAAAAAGGGGTAAAAACTTTATTGAATATCAGAAAGCAACATTACAGCGCCCTTAAGTGGCAAAAAATTAAGAAAATTCAGAGTTAGGAAACTTGACGTAAAATTTTCAATAAGTTATCTATATTATTTCAAAAATATGTAAAAATAGAATTTGTAGCAAATTGAATGTAGTTTCTAAACTACTAGGTTTATTTTATTTTATTTTAAATCTATATGGTGAAAAATTGAAATTTCAGTGCACCAGTACTTAAATTTTAGCGGAAAAATAAGAAGTAGGTGTCTGTCTGACCACCCTAACGACAATAAAATGATAATATTTTTTATAATATTTTATACATAAGTAGAGGACTCATGTCTAGATGTGATGCATATTTTTTTGTAATTTTTTCCAAGTAAATAATTAATTATGAATTTTTATTGCAACTTTTTTTAAAAATATAAAAATTGCGGTGTCTAACCACCTTATCTTGGTCAAAACTTGATGAAATTCAATTTTTCTTTTTTTAATCTTATATTATGCGAAGCATAGAATGTGTTGCATGTTTTGGATTCCAAAAATGTGATACTGTTTGAAAGTTATAGAGGTTTTTCAATCAACCTATCAATCGGGACTTTAGTCGTAATTCAAATAGAGAATAAATAATAATTATTTATTAAATTAAAAGTAAAGCATAATTTATATTGGTGGAAAGATGATAATATCCTTTAAAAACCCTTTTCATTTCATCAATTTTGGGTTACAAAAAAGTCGTCAACCACATACCCTACAAATACCCATCATATTGCCACTTTTTGGCCCATCATGATCCTGCACATACCCAGCAGAAGCAAAGGACCGAGGTCCCAAGGAAAAATAAGCACAACGAACCAAACTAAGATAAAACAGCCAACACCATCATCTGTCACCATTCCCAACCCTATCTTCAGCAAGAATATTCATTAAATCAAGATGGAGCTCCTGTGGAACCAACTCCCACTCCTCAATTCTCCATCCCTCAACATGCTCAGAAGCCCATTTCGCCAAACAATTAGCTACTCTATTCCACTCTCATGGAATATGGATAAAAGTCACTATTTCCATCAAAGAACTAACCCATAGAATTTGTTGCACAACCCTAGCCAATTGCCAACTGACATCTGCCACTTTTTGCTCAATAAGCAAATTGATCAATATCTGGGAATCAAATTCACAAACAATCCTTCTCCATCCCAAAGCATGAGCTCTCTCAAGAGCATCAAGAATAGCCAACCCTTCCACCAGGTTGATGGTTTGTGTCCCTTCATAGATCGAAAAGAGGAAGTTCACTGAGCCCAAAGAGTCCCTACCAATTCCCCCCAATACCAGCCGGTCCAGGATTGCCCCTTAAAGATCCATCAGTATTGATCTTCAAAACACCATATGGTGGAAGTTGCATTTGTCGTCCCTATCAATTTTTTTCTTCTCTTGTTGTCCTCTCCGAGCAATTTCCAATGCCAAAGACGACCCCTGAATCCCCAATCTCTCCACCAACTATGTATCCCTTTTCACCAAAGGGAATTCCACTTTACACCTAGCTTCCACTATTTCTTGAACCATGCCCAATAATCTCTGCCAAATTTGTTGCACCAGCCTTCGTTCTTCACGAAATATCCTTTGATTGCGTTCCAACCAAATCTACCACAATAAGAAGATATGCCCCACAAACCACACATCCTGCAAAAAGGAGGCCACAAAAGGGGGCCGACCCATCCCCTGCCAAAAATCAATCGAGGGAGCATGAACACAAGGAATTTTCCAAACACCCCACTAGAAATGCCAAAGCTGGAGGGAAAAAAAGCAATGAAAAAAAAAGTGAGTAAAGTCCTCCTCATTAGCTCCACACATAACACAAACAGAAGGACCCTGGAAACCTCTCTTCTAAATGTTATCCTAAGTCAAACACTTATTCCAGGCCAACATCCAAACAAAACAATTACATTTTGGCTAAGAAAGCTTGTTCCAGACCTTCTTCCACCACTGAATTTCAAGCCCAACCAACCTATGAGACAATAACACACTATAACCAGAGGCTACAGTATAGGTCCCCTTAGGATTGGGGGACCAAGCAAGCACATCATCACGGAGAGAGCTACATCTTCGACTAGAGAGGATACTTTGCAGCATAGCACAATCCTCCTGTAAACCAACATTCGGCCACTCATCTGGGGACTTCCATTTGGCCATCTCCATCTGACCACAGGAGGAAAAGGACTTAAAATCACTCACCTGCGACCAACCAGCCTCAAGAAACCTCTGGAAAAGATTCAACAAGTTGGGAAATTGGGAGGTGATGGGAGGAAAACCATCCCAAGAATCAGTCCAGAACTGGACCTCAGTCCCCTTCTTGCAGATCCAAAATAATCCTTCCTTAATAAGCACAACCCCTTTTTTGAGGGTGCCCCATATCATAGAGCCCTTCCCCACAAGGGGGTACCTAGAAATATTGGGTTGAGGGATCCCAGGGAGATACTTCTGAGAAAGAACCTTGGCCCAACTCTTATCCTGCTCCTTACACCACCACCAATACAGTTTAGCAGCCAAAGCCTCCCCAGTCAAAGTTGATTGCCTCAAGCCTAGTCCACCATATTGTTTCAGACTACAAACAACCTCCCATCTAACCAGACTCCATTTGGAGGACTCCAAGCAACCAACCCATAAAAAATGTCTTGCCACAGAATCAAGGTCCTTAAGAAAGCCCATAGGGGCAACCTAGAGCATGCATCTATAAATGGGCAGAGCCTGCACCACTGACTTAATCAACTGGACACGACCAACAAAGGATAACCATCAATGAATCCAGTGATTAAAGTTTTCCCGAAATTTATCCAAAATGATATGCCAAGACTCCCTAGGTAGTCTACTCATCGAGATGGGAATGCCAAGGTAAGTCACTGGGAGAGTCCCGATCTAAAATCTCAAAGTTTGGGCAATCCTCTGCTGAATGGGGCTCGTAGTGTTGAAGAAGAAAATGGAAGACTTACCCTCATTAATCTGTTGACCGGAGGCAACCAGGTAAACATCCAGCACTCTTCATAAATTAGAGGCCTCACGCATTGTAGCCATCCCCATCAAAGCAATATCATCCACAAATTGTAGGTGAGTTTGCGGAGGTAAGGTGCCACCCCACCTCCAACCTTGAATGAGACCAGACTCCACACTCCATTTAATCCATCTCCCCAAACCTTCAGCCAAAAGAATAAACAAGTAAGGGGAAAGAGGATCACCTTGACGAAGCCCCCTAGAAGCACCAAATAACTCAGAGTGACTACCATTGATAAGCACAGAGAAAGAGACTGAAGTAACACAACTTAAAACCCATTGAATCCATTCTTTAGCAAAACCAAAAGCACCAAGAACCCGCTGAAGGAAGGACCACCTAACTCTGTCATATGCCTTAGCCATATCCAGTTTGATAACCATCGCTTTTTTTAGAGCTAGCCATAGAATGGATGACCTCAGTTGCAATAACAATCCCATCCAGAATTTTCCTACCAGCTACAAAACCACTTTGTTCTTCAGAGATCAGCTCCTCAAGCCCCTTTTTCAATCTGTCAATAATAAGTTTAGAAATAATTTTATAAATTACATTGCATAAAGAAATGGGCCGAAATTGGCTTAACCTATCGACCCCCTCACTCTTGGGAATAAGAGCCAAAAAGGTAGCATTTAGGGCCCTTAGCATCTGCTTATTTTGTTGTGATTCTTGAACCACAACCAGGAGACCATCAAGTTTGATGATATCCCAAAATTCTTGAAAAAAACTCAATTGGGAAGCCATCTGGACCAGGTGCCTTCCCTTTCTTCATATTGAAAACAATCCCTTCAAGCTCTTCAAGTGAGATATCACTCACGAGTTGTCGATTCAAATCTCCAGACATGAGAGAGGGGATACAAGAAAGAATTTGCACTTCCTCAGGAGACCCCCCTTGCGAGTCCTCCCTAAAAAGAGATTCAAAGTACTGCACCACCTCCCTTGAGATTTTCGAGAAGGAGGAAAGATGGTCTCCCCTGTCATTCACTAGACCAGAGATAGAATTTCCATGTCACCTGGCTTTCACTAAATTGAAAAAGAAAGCTGTATTTTTATCCCCTTCCTGAAGCCACTCAATGCGAGCCTTCTGTTTCCAATACATTTCCTCTCACAGTTCCCATTCTTCAAGAGTTTTCACAGCCCGAGCCTCGTCTTGAAGCAACTCAACTATCACCCCATCCTCCCTTAACCTCCTTGTGATACCATCCAAATCTTCCTGAGCCATCGCCTTTGCATGGAAGACATTCCCAAAGTACTAATGATTCCATCGTTTGAGCTCAAATTTAACATATTGAAGTAGTTTAGCAAAGGTATACATTACCATACCATAGGCTGGTCTACCTTTCTTCCACCAGTCAGTCACAAAGGCATTCAAAGAAGGGTCCCGCAACCACATAAGTTGGAACCTAAAAGAGGGAAAATGAGGCACATGAGTTGACTCAGTAGCAAGCTTAATAGGCCAATGATCAGATCCTCTCCAATCCAAGATCTTAGAGCAAGATGACCACATCCCTCCAACCCAGTAACAGGAAACTAGAAATCGATCTAATCTTTCTGCAATGCAGAAATCACCAACCCGACGATTGTTCCAGGTGAACTGACCATTGCTGGGTTTGATATCAACAAGATTCAAGGTAATGATATTGTCACGAAGTAGTAGTGCAGAGGGCTCCAACCTTCCAGTAAAACCACGCTTCTCAGCCAACTCACAAATAGCATTGAAATCTCCACCCAAAATCCATGGATGAAAAGGCATCATGCTACAGGTTAAGCCTAATATGGGACCATAGACCTTGTTTACCCTAAAAATTTGTAGGAGCATCTATATTAGAAAATAGAATGACTTCCCCTGTCTCAAAACTAGTAGCAATCATAGACATAGAGGATTTAGAAGAAATCCACCAAAGAGGTCGGATTCTTTGAGGATTCCATAAATATGCCAAACCCCCAGAAGCTCCATGAGCTCCAATGCACTGGCACTCCTCACTCCTCCACAACTTAGGTGCCAAGCCTTGCATATTCTCAACAGATAACTTAGTCTCCTGCAAAAAGAAGACATCAGGACCTTTCCTTCTAACTAAATCATGAACTGCTTTTTGTCTAGGGTCGTTGTTCAAGCCCCGTACATTCCATGACAGAACAATCATTTCAAAGGGCTTGAAAAAAGAGAATCTAGAGTCTTTACTAACCCTGACTCCACCAAATTCTTGCCTACCAGTTTAATCTTTTCCACATCCTTTTTTCTGCCGGGTTTAGCAAATTTCTCTGCCCCACCCTTCTTAATATCCTTCTGCAAAATGCCCAATTTCAGAGGAGGCTTGATCTTCTTAGTCGGGTCTGAACCAGTGTTCTTCCCAGGAAGAGAAGAATTCTCACCTACTAATGTAACAACAACTGAGGGTTCTTGCACCTCTGAAACCACCATCTGTTGATCAACTTCCATGTGCAGACAATCATCCCTTTGTGGCTCCAAAGAAGAATCAAGAACAAAATCCTCTTGAGCTAAGCCCACAAGCCCCTGATCTAAGTTGATCAAACCTGGGTTCACCTCCTGTTGGCTGAGCTCATCCAAAACCTAAAATCTGTTAAAGGAACCTTCATCCTGCCTTTCTTTAAAAGGCCTCTTTTGACCCCTATTCCGATTTCGAGCCTTGACCGGAGCAAAACCATCAGACACACCTACCTCATTAGGAGAAATGATCTTCCCCTTATCTGTTTCAGGAAGATTGCTAGCAGGTTGTGAAGTCTGCAACTCCACAGGCTTATACCTTGGACATCTTTGCTACAAATGGCCATATTCTCGACAAAGCCAACAACGAAAGGGAAGAGTTTCATAGTCTAATTGTTGCACCCAAGAATAAGAGCCTGCACACATATCTTTTGCATCAGGAAAAGGCCTACTTAGATCAATCTCAACACAAATGTGTGCAAAATTAATTACCTTTTTACCCAAAGTTTGCGATGAAGTTCCAACTGGTTTTCCTAGCACTGAGGCCAAAAGGTGCAACACATCCTCTCGACATCATTCCACTGGGAACCTCGGTAGACGAACCCACACAGGGACACGATTTGGAAGCTCCGCGGTGGGGTTAAAACCTACATGCCATGGCTTGATAAACAACCCTACCTTATTATGAAAATAAGGGCCTCCCTCAAATACCCTATTGCGATCAACAATGCAATTAAAAGTAACCATGGAATAATTGTTCACCAGCAACATTATCTCCATTTCCCCCTCTGGCTCCCATGTCCTTTGGGCCCAAACCTCCAAAAATTGTAAAGAAACCCTCATCCCCAAAAATTTATAATATAAAGAGTGAGCTGATTAATACTCAACATCTTCAGCAGTCATTTCAAACAGAACAACCAGTTTTGGCCTCTCCTTGCACCTCTCGAGACATTCGTTAATCTTCGTGATCCTCATGCCATTGGATAACCCTGTATCAACAATCCCTATATTCGGAGCAAATAGATTGTTATCAAAGGTCTTCATCCCTTGACTTGAAAATTGTGAGCCAATTGCTGCCCAGAAATCCAAGTTAGGGCACCCCACTAACATCTCACCCTTTGAAGCCATCAAGCCCAAGGCAATAAACTCAATCCCTGCACCAAAGAAAGGGTGGGGAAGCCCTCCCCACACCCTTCCACTTAGCACCACACCAATCACCAAACACCCACACCTCAAACCCTTCCCACCTGCGCAGCAGAGAGAAGGAACAAAGAATTCGGGAAGAGAATGTAACCCGCACATAGCCCACACACCAAGAAGCAGTCAGACACCCCACCAAACACCATCACCCTGCTCAAAGGACGCAACAGACCCACCTCCCAGGCAGACGCCCAACACCGAAAACAAAGAAAGCAGGAGCGAGCCAAAGGAAAACCACGCGCCCCTAGACACAGCTATAGGCAGAAAGGAAATCAAAACCCCTAGACGTGCACAAAGAGACCCACCCAGACAACACACAACAAGCAAAGATCCAGAACGAGCTAGGGTGCAGATGCCCTAGCTCGGCTCCCAAGCATGCAGACCTGAGTCATCTTTCTTGTACGGAATCAAGGACTTTGTGTTCCTTCAAGAAACAAAAGCCACTAGATTTACCTTGGAATCAAATCTACAATTCATTTAGAATGGCTCCACCTCTTTCTCCACAATGCATGAAAAAGGAAGGGGGGATGCTATCCTTATGTCCAATTAGTGGGCTCAATTCGTAACTGGCAATGGAACCTCTCCATGCAACAAGGTGGTGTGGGCCACTATGGAGAAAGATGGGCAAGCATTTGGGGTTTTCTCTATCTATGCCCCTAATGATATTAGGGAAAGAATAGAACTTTAACAGTGGTTGGCCAACCTCCTTGATGTCCCCTAGGTATTGGGGGGACATCAACATGGTGGAGCATCTAGAGGATAAGTGGAGAGGGATTGACATGTATCCGTGAAAGGAAATGAGAAACATTTTTGGCTAAGATTAAAGGATAAGCTTGGGTTGGTTGATCCTATGGAAGGAAACAAAAGAGAGTGCAAAGGGATATGGTTTACCTGGTGTAATGCTTAGAAAGGAGGAAATAATATCTACTACAAATTGGATATCTAATCTATGCAAACAAAGATTTCTTCAATTCTGCCCAAATAGCGAGGGTGTCAAAGTGCAGGTGTATCCTTACACCCTCTTGGGTCACCACCCTATCAAAGAAAATCTCATCTTCTGCCAAGGAAGACCTAAGGAAAAAAGGTCAAAATTTGGGTTTATCCTTAACACGCAACTGTTAAAATATAGTGATTGTCTAGATATGATTACCTCCCTTAGGGAAATAAACAAATGGATGTTGAAGGTTGCAACCACCATTGAGAGTTGGAGTAAAAATGTGGAAGGTTGAAGGGTTCTCTTCCAAATGATTGGAAAGAAAAAAAGCTTTGGATAGTATGGAGGAGAGGGATTTGTAGGACCGCCTCTTTACAACAGAGGAAAAGTTGCATAAAAAGCTTAATGATGAAGAACTATGTGAGGGGTTGATGTTGGCCAAGAACTATCTAAGGAAAATCTAGGCCCATAGGGTGAAGGGGAAAAAGATTAGAGCTAAGCTAAACTGGCTCACCCATGGGTACAAAGGCTCTAAATTTTTCTTTAAGTACATAAAGGAGAAGATAGATCAAATTTGGGATGGGGAAAAATGCTCACATCTCAAGATGAAATACTAGAGCAATTTCATTCCATTTTTAAGACCATGTTCACCTTAGAAGGGGGTAGTGAGAAGGGCTTAAGGGCCAGATCTAGCATCCAAAGACTCATCCCCAAGAAAATCACTACGGAAGACTCCCTTTAATTTTAAGCAGATATTACTAAGGAAGAAATAATGAATGCCATACTTTCTATGAGAAATGACAAGTCCCCTGGATGGGATGGAATATCTTTAGAATTTTACAAATTATTTTTAGAGTGGGTGTGTGATGACTTGCTACAGGTTGTAGTGTAGAAAAATGTACTCCTTTACATTTTCACACTTTGCTTAGGTCCCCTCAATTAAATTGGACTTATTTATGCCTTAATAATCCCTATTTTACATCTACAAGCCTAATGAATTACATTTTCCAAATGGAAAACCCAACAACAGTTAATGCTAATACATAATACTTTACCTTGAGTAATGTTTGTTCCAAGAATAGGGACCTGAGACCCATTCACCCATGGGAGAATGAGTCCTCCCTAAGCTTTTGAACCCATTTTTAAAACATGTTTTTGGTGGTATTTTTATAATCCCAAATTCAGATTTCAATGTCGACTTGTAGTGTTTAATTTTTTAGGAAATTAAGGATAGATATCTATAAATACAAGGTTATTTCATCAAATCAACTAGAATTTTTCAATTAGAGATCAATCCTAAGAGAAAATATTATTGTCAAGAGCATTCAAGGGTAGATTTATTAGTCATCTACAACAACAATCGAGATCTCAAGCATTATGTAAAAGTTATGTTCAATCATGAATGTTTTTGGAGCTAACATTGTGATGCAAGTTTCAAAGATCAAGTCAAGAAATCAAGTCATATTTCAAGTATCAAGATCCACATCCAGTGAATCCATTTCATACAACATCAAGATCAATATTTCAACCCTCCAAAGGTTTATTTAAGGATTTGGTGAGTTGCAACACAAAATTGTTCATTCATCATTCCTTTCATATTTCATTATTTCAATTCAAGGTTTAATTACCCAAATGGGGTTTGACCAAGGGAAACCCCCATCCACCCAAAAATAATAATTTTTCCCCTCTTGTATGTGCAGGTTCATAGGTTGAAGAAAAGTTGAAGATATCAAAAGAGAAATTTTGTAAAGTTGCATTTTTTGTCACATTTTTTTTCAAGCCACAGAAACTCAGATCCCAAATTTATTTTTGGATTTCTAATAGTGGGACCCGAGGAATCAAAGGTGTAGAACAAAGGCCTAAGGATTGTGAAATTAGATTCTAATTCCTATAAAAATAACTCATTCCCTAGTGGGTGAATGAGTCCTAGATAACTTTTCAGAAAGTTATTTTGGTGACAGGTACATAGTGTTTAACCCTTCATAGATCTACCAAAAAATTGTTGTTTCTCATAGTTTTATGGTTCATTTAAAAGATCTAAGTGTTAAGCTTGCATAATTGTGGTGATTTGCTATTTTCATTTTTTCTCCCAAAAGTGTTGTTTAGGTTGATACCCCTGTCCTCAGTCATAAGGAAATCAATAGATTATCTCATTGAGTTGACTCACCTAAGGGTTGTAAGTCAATTCTTTGTGTGGATCTAATTTCCTAATGAAAATAGGAAGGTAGGTCCATTATACCTCCATTTTTCCCCATTTCAATTGATTTAACAAAACTTCGTTGCTGGTGCAGGTGCTGCTGGATTGATATATCAATATATAGCGCATCAGGAGAATCAACTGCTTAATAAACTGAATCCACTTATGCATGCAGAACCAGCTAACTCAACTGCATATGCTTACCTCTAGCTCCTCCCGCTGGTGCTGGTAGTTCTTCCATTGCCCTAAATCTGTATTTGAATCTACAGCAGAATCAATTGCTTGAACTGACCAACCGACTGACTCAACATCTACTACTTCGAGCTCTGTATGGTGAGAGGCTATGTATCTCTTTATATATAGTTGATCCATCTTATACTATATTGTTGATCATTAATTATCCATATACCTTGTATGTATACCTTGTTTGAAGTGATACATAGCCTCTTAATTATTAGTGAAGCAGTATTAGACCTTAAGCATATATAATGATCCATCCTTCACTCTTAGAATATATTTTACTTCTAGATGAAGCACACTCTCAATCAACCTTCTAGGGAGCCATAGTTTCAGGCCCGAAGAATGGAGTAAAAATTGCTAAGCTTCCCCTTAGCCAAGTTCTGAAATCAATTCGGCAGAATAACTTTACAATATTTTCCAAAGATGAGAATGAATGAGAAGGCCTCAATAAATAAAAGCTTCAAATGGAAAATGAAACACTTTGAATTCCAAGACGCCAAATCACTTCAACTTCCAAAAGAGACACCACTTCAACCATTCACTTTATTTTGAAATAATAAAATATTATTCATCTTCCCTTTTTGGCATCCATTTGAAAATGCAACAATAAAACATTTATTGAATCATTAAATGCTCAACTTGACCCCTTAATGTCCTCTCTTTAAAAAAACTTGAAGTCATCAAGCCTAGGCATGGGATACAACTTAAAAACATGAAATTGACTAAGTATAAAACTCAGTCCAAGGAGGTAACCAAAACCAACGCCAGTATTGAAACTGATGGATTGCCAAAAAAACATCCACTTATTGAGCAAGTCAAGATCATTACATTACAATTTAAATCAACTTGTAATTACTGAAAAATTATAAAATATATAGTTGACTATATATTGGGGTTTTAATTTCTATAATTTATTGTAGGTTATATTTTTTATAATTAATAAGATTGTATCAATTTATGTGATAATAGAGTTTTCATTTAATAACATTATATCTGAGAGTAGTCTTGATGTATTTCTAAGGTCATCCTCTCACTAAAGTATATAGGTGTCTTTTGATTATGATGTGATAAAACATTAAAAATTAACAATATTATAAATGAAGTCATTATTATTACACATATATTCATCGAGACTTCCACCCGTTCATCATTTTTTCCCTTTGTGGGCCGGCATGAATCAATCTCCTTGGGCTGCAATACTGTAAACTGCAAACCGTGGATAAAGATGATGGCAATAGAAAAATAAGACTTTCAGCTCCTTCATCGTATCTCTCAACGTGTAAGATTATACGGTGATTAATAAATTATCTTTGACAAAAAAAATTCAAATAGAGTATGGGTGCAAATGTAAACTAAGAGAGTTAAAATAAATTAGATTTACAAATCATTGTCGACATCCTCCATGAAGCAATGCAACCCTTTGTGATGAGGAATATATATATATATATATATATATATATATATTTATATATTTATATATTTATATTGGGAGGAAAAGAAGGGAGTGAGAAAAAAAGATAGTGGTGGTTAAGCAGAAATACAAAGAGATAGCTAGAAACAGGAATAGGTTGGGTAGGACTGAAATAAAAGAAAACTACATGGAGTAGTTCTAGCACAATGTTTAGGTGATGACAATTACTTAACACTAATACTTGATGTTTCCAAACATTCAGCATTAGATACTATGCATTAGAAATTGTACCCTGTGACCTATTAAATGTGTACATTGGATTAGTGTTGTGACCCGATCTGACTATTGTACATTGGATTAGTGTTAGGAAAAGTCATATTTTTTATAGGGTTTAGGGAAACCTATTAGAACTATGTATTGACTCATCAATACAAATGTAAAAGTGCCATATTAAGGCAGGTCCATCCTACATTTCCACAAACAAGATCTAACATTTCCTAGGGGAATGTGAGAGAATTGATTTAAAAAACATACATCATGACTTTTCAACAAACCCAATTAATCATGATTTTAAAAAAATCTACAGGTTGGACAATTTTTTCCCCGATTCTTTTGAAAAAATCTTTGACCTTTTGGTCAACAATTTTTTCCCATTTAAAATTGCAAAATCACCAAAAAAAAATGTTTAAAACCTACAAAAAAACGTGAATAAAATCATGCTGATTTTCATGCAGATAAATGTATTATTCTAAGCACCTACTTCATTATTCGGGTGATCTAACATTTCCTAGGGGTCTATGTTTCACTTGGTTATGTATATAGATATGTAAGCACCCCTACCTATCTTAAACTATATGGAGATGGATGATGACTCAAAAGCTCCAAAATCTTTTTACAAGTTCTTGTGACAACTTCTCCACCATCACAAATATTCACAACAATAAAGCAAGATTTTGCTAGTATGTGTTCATCTTTGTCAAGGTTAAGAAGGTCAAATAAGTGGGGAAGCAAGGGGTTTAAGTGTTGAAGTGGAGGATGTGGATCATGAATGAACAAGTTACATATCAAAGATAAAGCAGTTGAGATGGTTGAGGAGGAGAATCGAGGGAGATTATGGATTGTAGTATTAATGACCTCTCCATTTCCATTACTTACGATCAACTGCACTTTCCCTAAGGTAGGTAGCAAATATCCATAGTAAAGTGGATATTGCAGTAAAGATGGATCCCAATCATGCCTGTTTAGACGGCTGAAGGAAGGAATCCTGGACGAAGTGTTTGTGAATCTATAGTCCTCTTACCTATATTCTTTTGGTTTACCTAGGTGGTATGCCCGGGTGGGTGGGAAACTATAGTTGAGGGAACATCCCGCTACTGGGTATCGATCGAACCATAGCTCGCCGCATTTCTCCATGTTCCAAAACCACCTGTATTAGCGGAAGCAATGCCAAAAGCAGTAGATCCAATTAGATATTGATAATGCAAATCCCATTGGTGTGGTAAGTGTAACTTAACCTGTGGCCATTCACTTGATCTGGTTTGAAACTTATATAGTGCTAGAACAAGTTATTAAACGATTGGAGCTGCCACAATGAAAGGTTGTAGGTCAACTATTCAATATAGATAGATTTAATGTACTTAATAGGAACTGAAACTATAAGGAGGAATGTGTAACGAGGTGGTATTGAATATGGATCTGGACAAGCTCCTCCTCCCACCCACCCTAGCTAGGAAACTGGCTATCGATCCGGCCGTGGGTGAAACAAGGTCAATTGAATATGCATTCTACTATGCCCTTGTCGCTTGATCTCACTATTGGGCGAGACCTGGAAGGGGGTGCGTGAAAAGACACCACACAGATCTATCCCTTGGCTAATACCCCCAAAAACACTTCCTTCTCGCAGGGTCGTCACGACAAAGAGAGGAGTACTAGATCGGCATGAAAGGTCAGGTGGGATCGCCCTCAATCCGAATTAGGTATGTCATAAGAGATAAAGATGAGTAGGTCAGGCTACTTGGAATTGAATGCTGGCATCCATCAGTCTCACAGACAGTAGAATAAGCACTTCACGCTCGATCGACGGCAACTAGAATTCGCCCCCACCCCGCAAACCCCACTGACCCATTCGCCCTACTATTCTAAGGGGGGGTTGGATCGAATCCAACTAGAGAATAAAAGGGAAATCGAATGCTCGCTTGCTCGTTTCTCTATCGGGGGCCAGCGCGTAAAACCCTCCACCTGGGAAGTACGGTCACGAGACGGACAAATGCCTTTAGCCCCCCACCCGGAAGATAAAGCAGAAATAGATATGGGAAAGAGTCGTTTCAATCAAAGCTGCCCGAGATCATTTTCTAGAATAAGAGTTTCCATGCTTGAAGGGCCTATCTCCCTATCTGAGTCATAGATTCTTCATTCAACTAGCATAGCATGGGCCTACTATAGATAGGCGGTTGAGCACCCCGCGAGTGCTTGTAGTAGAACAAGCTCCCCTATAGGTAGTAGTTGGAACAAGCTACTGTGGTTGTATGGGATTTCATATCCATCTACCTGTCAATGGGTTGAGTGCATGAATGATCTCGACAACCTGTCAATCGCTATCCGAGCTCAACTAATGAAAAAGTTGAGGGCCCAAAGGAGATGGTGGGTCCATTGCTAATGGTTCCATACTATATGGTGGTTCTGCTACTGGATCCACTGGTGCACCCGTCCTTGCTACTTATGTTGGTGCTACTGGTGCCACAGGTGTTACTGGCTCTACTATAGGATCTCGAACTATTGCATATGGAGGTGATGGATATGGAGCTATAGGTGGTGCATTAACAACTGCATAATCAACAGAATCAACAGAACCATATATAATTAATAAAACTCAGTCCAAAGAGGTAACCAAAACCAATGCAAATCTACCTCACCCAAATTCATATATACTGCCTAAATTTAGGCTTCTTATAATTTACAATGGCTTTTAGGTAATTGTTAATATCTATTATTTGACTATATTTACTACATAATTGTAAATAGGGATTCACAAGGCTCACCTTGCACCCAAACCAAGTGAGATACAAGTTAACAATGGTCAAAAGATTTTAACAAATTCTCTGCAAACCTATTTTCCAGATCACTACACATCTCTGCAAATTGGACTAATAATTCTCAGTGTTGTATATTTTATCAAAAGAATCAGAACTGGGATCAACAATCAAGGTCTCTATGTAAACAAAACATCAGGCTTATCACTGTAAACCCCTCTACAAAATACTCTTCATTACAAATATTGTTAGCATGTAAAAGAGGCATTTGACTAATCACCATATGTCACAAGGCATCTTACCAATCACAAGAGCATAGATGAAGAAAGCTACCTACCCAGACCCTCATATGGAGAAGGAAAGAATCGAAGAGGCCAAGGCAGATGTGGAAGAGGCAATGGCTAGAGAAGCATCTGAAAGCACTCGGAGAATGTATGAAGAGGTGCAGGACTGAACGCCTAGCCCTGAATCTGAAGAAGTACCAATATAATAATTGCCTATGAGTTGAGTAAGAATGAATACTTAGATAACTTAAGTGTTTATCCAAATATAGAAGAATGTGTTCGAAATAGACTTTTATGAATTAAATGATTATTTAATTCTAGATCTGACTGTTATACTATATTTTAACTCTACTCCATCACTTGATGCATATAGTTATTTTTATAGGAGGAGAGGACCCTTACCCCTCACTTGATTTACCAAAAAAAGGGAAATCTACCAACTTCTAGAAGGATGCATGGAATGGATACGACCTTTTAATTGATTTTGTTCATTTTAAAGAAAAAAGACTTATTTTCTATACAGTAGGAAAGAAAGGAATGCGATTACACAATTTTGAAAATTCAAGATTATATCAAAATACATTAATGGAAAGCTTGGATAACCTACCCATTCTTGAAATATAAAATCAATATATTTCCTTAATTCTAACAATCTAGAATAAGCTCTTTCTTTGTGATATGGAATTGGATGCCTCAAAATCAAGAGCCGAACACCTGATGTTTGAATCGAGAAGCGGGAAGACAAGTCTTAGTATATAGATAGGGATGGAGGATCTAAAGTAGGGGTGTTCTGAGCCCGGGGGAAATGTCTCTATCTATTAGATAGAGAATTGAGGTACTACCTGATCCGAACACACACCCTCTAGTCGACATCCATTAATCTGAACGGCTCGCTAGCCAAAATAGAATAGTAGGGCCCTTTCCCTTGAATTTAGTAGGGGTAGGGGGTAGGGCACTTCTCTTTCATTAAATCGACTTCCAGATTGAAGTCTGGAACCATATCCTATGCGTGAGGAAAACATTTATGATCAAAATAGTAGGGGTACTCTTAATTATAAATGAAGCAATATTAGACCTTACTTATTACTTCAAAAGTAGACAGTAATTCATAATAGTAGGGGGGTAAGTGCACCAAGATGGTTCCCAAAAAAGGGGCTTAAGTGGCCACTTTTTTTTTTCTGAAATCAGGAAATACTAACCTTGGATGTGAAATTGAGGATAGCTACACTCAAAAAATTTAGATGGAACGAAAACAAGGACCACAGTGCTTTGAGTCTACTTTCTAAACTACTAATTTATTTTGAAAATGGTTGAGATTAAGGGGTTCAAAAGAGGGATACACACAAATTGCTGTTGTTTCTGTCAGAAAAACATAACATAGCAACTCTTGTGTGACCCGAGCACGGTGGAATTTTTTGTAGTATTTTTAAAATCGCTCCAGTTAGAAGTTAGATAACATTATGTAGTAAGGACTAGATTTTTTCTGATAATTTTTTAATGAATATTTGATTTTTTATTAATTTTCTAAGTGGGAACTTCCTAAAAAGCAGAATTTTGGCCGTGCTCCCCCTAAATTTTTTTGAAAGTAATAGATTTATATTTTTTTATTTTTTTTAAATTTGTGGAATGGAGTCTAGTTTCTAAAAATGTAATTTATTTCAAATTTTGATGAACGGTTAATTTATAGTGAAAAAAATACCAAACCTTTTTGAAGAAAAATGGACATACAAACAAAAGAAATTATGGATGAAAG
>VDFB02271358.1:626363944-626392454 GCA_007258455.2 Sequoia sempervirens | reverse complement strand
CTTTGCTCATCTTTATGACATAGGTAACAAGCATTCACCCCACCTAAACATGATGTGCTTTGTCCTCTCTAATTACAATGTTCGTAGGGATGTCAATACCAGGGCGCACACATCTAAGTATAAGAGGGTTGCCCTGGACTCATCAATTCTAATAATTACACCCTGGAATGGAGCTAGAATTTGTGGTATGACCCTCCAAAACTTTGAAGGGATGTTTTTAATAACCACCCACCTAGGGCACAACAGCACAAGGATTTCCTCAACGATGGTCGTCGGGGACAAGGTTAGGGTTAGAAAGGTGCAACCCCCTACATTCTAGTAGGGGTTTTCCAATAATTTCTCCTATATGGGACTATTCCTCGAGAAGATGATGAATAGCCCCTGCTAAACCATCCTACAAAAACTTATATCAACTCCAAATTTAATACCCCAAACCTTTGAGAACCAAGTGTCAAGAAATATTTTGGTAGGGATCCTATTCATATCCACTGCCATGAAGAAAATTGCAAACACTTTAAGCCTAGACCTTTCATTAGATAAGACATTCTTTAATTCAAAATTCAGAGAAATGGACAAATATTTCAGGTCGTCGAATGACAACTTACCTTTCATTGATCCATAACTACTAGACTCTTTCTCTATGAGAAATTTAGCACTACCAGGAATCGCCTCCCCAATGCCAACAAGGATCTCCTTGAAATATTTTTGCACATTGTTTTGGGTAGAGTAGTTTTGATTAAAGCCATCTCTTGGGGGTTTGGGTTTTAGGGGGGGTGGGGGGGGTTCATACCCCCTCTATAAATGAGAAGAGGGGTCGAGAACAACTCCAAGCCCAAGACCCAGAGATTAAACCAAAACACACAAAATACACACATGTGAGGAAAAAAGAAACAAACAAAAAATGACTCTAGGGTACATAGGAAATGAAGAAAATAAGTAAACGCTAAGGGTGGGGACATCCACGGAGTGAAAACCCTGAGTAGGGGAGCGCATGGTCTCCCCCATGTCTGCCTCAACCCGCCACCAAGAACCCTTCACCTGTAACCTCGAACTTCACACACAGTCGTGTGTCCTTAACCTCTAGCTCGATATCCAACTCTTCCTTTGAATATGTATTGTAATCTTTATTGTTGAATAATACATGAGTGATGGATGTTTTTGGAGGTTGGTTTTTCGCTCTTAAGGGTTTTCCCAAGGTATATTTTGTGTCATATTTGATGCTATGTTGTATATTCTTTTGCATATGGGTTTTGAATACTTGTTTGCATAGATTTATCTATTTCGATTATGTGGAAATTATCTTGAGTGGATGCATCTTTCCTTGTAGTCTCAACATTTTTTTGTTCTTGCTCAATTGGAATAATTAAATCTTTGGTTAAATCTTTAGTCAAATGCTAGTATAAAGCTCAACATTCATTTTTTTTAATCCATTCACTAACATGTAGGTTTGCTTCTATACAAAGTTATACATGATCTCATAATCTTTGGACATCTGGCTAAAATTGATCTTCTTATTTTCTTTGGGTAAAGATAACAACAATGTTGTAGTTGCACCATACACATACAATGAAGTCTTTTGAAAAATTAATATTTCTTAATACAAAGCCTTTGAATTGTTTTTTTAATAAACTTAATTACATTAACTTCCATAATTATTTATTTAAAAAAAAATCTTAAACATTAACATGAAATTTTTTATTAATTTTTTAAAAATATACCTTTTAATATTAAAATAAATTAAATTTTAAAATATTATTTTTATAATATAAATCTATAACATTTCTTCTTAGAGCATCTTAAAAATCAGGTTCAGCTTCTATGACCTTCCTTTTCGTACTAAGACAAAGGAAAAATCTAAGTATTAATTTTATTCTATAAAACTATAACATCCCTTCTTTTGGTACCATATAAACATAGTTTCCCTTAAAAATCAGTATTCCGCATCTATGGCCTTCGAATTAGATAAAATCATAAAAGAAATCCCGAAGGAGAAGAAAGCATCAAACTTTTGACTTGGTAAAAAAAGTTTTTTGTGATTACTCTTCACGTCAATAAAACTAATTTAATATAGGAAATTTAAAGTCTCGGTGTATTATTTGAAAGCGGTACGAACAAATATTGACTTTGTTATTTGCTAATTTCAAAACAATCACTGTACTCCATCATTAACGCGTGGTCGGCTTAGCGCGTGGGGTACACAGGCTCCTAACTACATATGAACAAGTTAGTTCCGCCTGTTAGGGCCTGGAAACTTACGCGCCCCTACAATATCTTTTGTTTTATGGATGCAATTTCCACAAAGTCACCGTCCCTACAATATCTTATATCCAATTATAAAAGCCTGTCAATCGTTACTACACAATGCATTGATTTGCTTGCTTAGACTTTCGAGTACGCTTAGTCGACAAGCATAGATTTCTCTCCTGAGAAAAGGTCTCAGTTTGCAACAATGAGTTACACTTCATTTCTTGCCTTCATTACTTTGGTGTTATGTTCGACTATTGTAAATGGTCAGCTTAGCTCAACATTTTATAGTACGTCATGTCCCAATCTGTTGTCGACTGTTAAGTCTGCAGTGAAACAGGCAGTCGCCAACGAGAAACGGATGGGAGCATCCCTTCTGCGTCTTCATTTCCATGACTGTTTCGTTAATGTAAGAAATTCGAGCTCTTAAGTATTCCTGAGATAGGTTTCAAAGGTTTGGTCTATTTGAATCATAGATTCTATTGCAAATATCTTTAGTCTTTTGAATCTTTTACAACTATATTTAAGTTCATAATTTGTATCGATGGCTCCTTTCCACTCCTTTTATTCTTGTTACGGTTGTACACAAGTATTTGTCCACTATGAAGCATTACAATGGTGTTTTCAATAGTTAATTGTTAAAGACATGCTGCCTATTGCAGGGCTGCGATGGGTCTATTCTGTTGGACGACTCGTCGACTTTGACAGGAGAAAAGACTGCAGTGCCCAATGCTAACTCAGTCAGAGGATTCAATGTGATAGACACCATTAAGACCAACGTGGAGGCAATTTGCAGTGGAGTTGTGTCTTGCGCCGACATTTTAGCCATTGCTGCTCGTGATTCAGTCGAAGTAACTCCTAATTCTTCATTCAATATGAATAAACTTGTATAGTTTTCTATAGTCTGCTATACTAATAAATTGTTTTTTACTTGTAGCTTGGAGGGCCAACATGGACAGTGCAGCTGGGAAGAAGAGACTCCACAACTGCAAGCCTTAGTGGTGCAAATAGCAATATTCCTGCTCCCACATCAAACCTCAGCGCACTCATCTCATCTTTTAGCGCTCAGGGTCTTTCTACCAATGACATGATTGTGCTTTCTGGTAACTTATTTTCTTCAATCTGCTAATTGGCATAATCACTAACTAAAACCTGTAGCACGTCAACTTATTTTCTTTCTTATTTTCTCATTCAGGTGGTCATACCATTGGTCAAGCTCGCTGCACTAGTTTCAGAGCTCGCATCTACAATGAATCCAACATAGAATCTACATTCGCCACTACTCTGAAATCAAACTGCCCAAGCAGCAGTGGAGATAACAACCTTTCACCGTTAGATCTCCAGACTCCCACGACCTTTGACAACAACTACTACAAAAATCTGAGAAGCCAGAAAGGACTTTTGCACTCTGATCAGCAGCTTTTTAATGGAGGTTCTGCTGATTCTCAGGTGACTACGTATAGTACCAATCAGAACACCTTCTTCACAGATTTCGCTGCAGCCATGGTGAAAATGGGAAACATAAGTCCTCTAACTGGCAGCAATGGACAGATCAGAAAAAACTGCAGGAAGCCCAATTGATAGCCATAACAAACGCATCAACATTTTTGGCATATATACTACATATGTTTGCTGTTGTATTCATGATTCACTTTAATAAATCGTAGATTTGGGCTGATTGTTTGTCATTTAATAAATAATGTGCACAACGTTTTAATTGTTCGTGAGCCAGAATTAATTCATACAGATTTGCGAGTGGTAAGAAATATTCAAATTGTACGTGAATGTCTATGACTGGAGTAGTTAAAATAGGATTCGAAAATAATGGGTAATTACGATGATGGTTGTAATGCTCCAAAAACAGAAAAAACTATATAATAGAATGGGAGGGGATTATTTTTTTTGTTTTAAATCTAGAGTACAAATATTTATAGATTTCAAAATTTATTATTTTTTTTTGGAAATGATAATCTAACTATTTATTCATTAAAAAACTTTTTCATTTTTTATTCAGAATACTTGTGTTTAGTTGATCTTTAATTTAATATATTAACATTTTGAATTCAATATTTCAGAAGAAAGTATGCAAGAGATAGAGATATAATCTATAACGATTTTTTTTAAATTATTTATTTTTAAAAATATCAAAATAAATAACATTGAATTGATTAGAATATAGGAATATAATATGATTTTCACATAATCCTAACCACTCACATTTGAACAATTGGAAAGTAATTTCACCCGCACTCTCTGGAGTTTCTATTAGAATTTGCTAATTTGAACTAATATGTTAATTTAGTTGTTTCCTCCTTAGTTTGCACTTACGAATAGTAGTTTCCTTTCACTGTCATGGTTGACAGTTTCTATGTATCTATTTAAGTAATGGTGTTGTAATCATTTTTGTATCGATCAGAATAATGAATTGAATTTGTTTTGATGAAGCAATAAAAATATAGTTTGTGTGCAACAACACGTTGGGAGAATTGTTGAGTTTGTGTCTATCCGAACTGATGAGTTGAGCAAGTTATTGTGTTAATTTCTTTGATATGTTATTTTTTTTTTAATCTCCATCCACTCTAACATATGGTATTAGAACCAGTTGATCAAGGAGAATTAGGTTAATGGAAAAATCAAATAGACCATAAGTGTGCAGTTTGAAGATAAGACAAGTTGTTGCAGATAGTGTGAAATCCAAAAGACAATAAAAAGAATTTGGAAATCGCAGATCTGATTAGATGCTAACGATTTGATGAAGTAAACGGCTGAGTTGAACCCAAAGAGATTACAATGAGGAATGAAGAAGCGACTGTTAAAGGGACAACAAAAATTAAAATGTTGTAGTTAGTTTGAAGACATCATAGCAACCAGTGTTCATCCTAAAGCATTAAAGGAAAGACATGTCAGTCATAAGGTATTGGATGAGGTGAGTTGTTTTGTTACACAAAAAATGGTTTGTTGTTAAAAAAATCAAGTTTGAAGGGTTTGCAAATTGTAGAAGGAATAATTTGAAAGAAAAGAGAAATGTTGGGATCTTCATCCTTGTAAAATTTGTGGGTTGAAGAATCACCCTGAAAAAACTTTTTGGAACAGAGAATGGAATGGACAATCTATGAAAGATTGTATGCAAATAAATTATGGGTGGATCGATGGATCCAGTTGGAGAAAAGTTGTGTGTATGTTTAAAAGGATGTATAAGCCTAAATATTAGCATGTTAAAAGAAATGATTGTCAAAATTTGAAGGACTGTTGCATCAGTTGAAGAATTTGGTGTAACCACAAGAGGTGAAAATTTTGCAAAGAAGAATTTTCAAAGAGAAAATTTGAATAATGAAAACTCTGAAGCATGTGGTCAAAATTAAGGGGGAGTGTTGGAAAGTAATTTATCTCACAGTCTTTGCAATTTCTGTTAGAATTGTCCAATCTAAACTGATATGTTAATTTAGTTGTTTCCTACTTAGTTTGTAGTTACGAATAGTAGCTTCCTTTCACTCTCATAGTTGAAAGTTTATATGTATCTATTTAAGCAATGGTGCTATAGTCATTTTTGTATCGATTAGAATAATGAATTGATTTTTTTTTGATGAAGCAATAAAAATATAGTTTGTGTGTAGTAGCACGTTGGGAGAATTGTTGTGTTTGTGTTTGTGTTTATTTGAATTGATGTGTTCAGAAAGTTATTGTGCTTCCATGCATTTGTGTTAATTTCTTTGATGTGCTATGTTTTTTGTTTATCTCCATCCACTTTAACATGAACTAGATATACATTTTTTAGTAAAATATATTGGTAGCAAGTCACATTAAAGTTAGAAGCGTGTTAATATTTGAAATAGATTATAATTATATACAAGTATAATTGAGAAATATTATGGTTCTTTATTTTTTAATTAATATTTTGTTGATATTGGAAATTTGATTAAATAATTGATTTGATAATAATAAAGTAAATATATAATCAAATTTTATGTTATTGACTATCAATTATATATTTTAACATAAATATATATAATACATGTGTTTCAATTATATATTTTACATTGAATAATATATACATATTATATTAGATGTTCATCATTGAATTAATTTTAAATTTCGATAATCTTATTTAAAAGTATCCTTTCTAGTCATTTATCTTTCACATTTACAATCATATTACTATATCAAAATATGTTGAGAACCTTTAAAAATATTTTTAGGTAAGCATGTTGTAGGGGAGAAATCTTCTCAATAATATGTTGTAAATGTTAACACAATGCAATCTAGAACATGTGTTCAACGATTAAACATACAAGAATGGTTTAAGAAACTTATTAGATTCAAGACATTATAGAATTGCAAATGTCTTCGTATAATAGATCAAAACTTCTTACTTATCATCTATGAAGTCCCCAAGTTAGGATGTAAGTAACTCCTCAACAAGTTTCTTTAATCCCCTTATTTTCATCTATAGAATTTATCGTAAAATATTTTATGCCAATTTTGTTCACGCATATAATGTCCCACTTCTCTATCTCACATCTTAGGTATGGTCATGTCCACTAAGACCTTAAACATATTATGTAAATTTAATTATCACTATAACAATAACAATTTCATGTGTAAATGTTTACACATGGAATATTCAATAACGCACAAGCATTCCATGTGTTTTTGTTGATAAACAAGGTGAAACTACTATAGTAAATTTTTTTAAAAGTTTATGTGAATTTGGAATTTGTTATCAAACAAGGATTACCATATGACAAAATTACGTAATTACAAAATGAATAATAAGATATAAATCAACAAACCAATCTAACACAAGATTTACATGAAGAAACTCCTTCAAGAATAAGGTCTACACCAAAAAGGGGAAAATTATCTAGTAATCTTCAAAAGGAGAGATGCATCAACACACTAACACTCTTCACTTTGATACCACTCTAATAGAACTTATATACCTATAAAATAATCCCATAAAATCATTATATCATGTTTGCAATTTATAATGAAATGGGATTGGAATACGACAAATGGATTCTCAAAACAATGTACCATCAAACCATAGTAAAATACAAAAATATTAGATCCAAAATATAGACACTTCTAAGAATAATAAATGTAGCTCCCAATGAACTATGAGGGTATGTGCAGGATCATCATGCAAAAAATAGGCCCTTAAGTGGCAAAAAATTTAGAAAAATCAGTGTTAGGCAACTTGACGTAAATATTTGAATAAGTTATCTATATTATTTCAAAAATATGTAAGAATAGAATTTGTAGAAAATTGAATGTAGTTTCTAAAATACTAGGTTTATTTAAAATAAATAAAATCTATTTAGGTGAAAATTTGAAATTTCAATGCAGAGTACTTAAATTTCAGGGGAAAAAATAAGAAGTAGGTGTCTTCGACACCCTAACCATAATAAAATGATAATATTTTTCTGTAAGATTTTATATATAAGTAGAGGACTCATGTATGGATGTGCATGTTTTTTTGTAATTTTTTCCAAGTAAATAATTAATTATGAATTTTTATTACAACTTTTAGAAAATATAAAAACTCGCATCCCACATTAACTTGGTCAAAACTTCATGAAATTTAATTTTTATTTTTTTAATCCTATAGTATGTGAAGATAGAATGTGCATGTTTTGGATTCAAAAATATGATACTGTTGAAAGTTAGAGATGTTTTTCAATTAGCCTATCAATTAGACTTTAGTCAATTCTAATAGAAAATGAATAATAATTATTTATTAAATTCAAATTAAATCATAATTTATATTTTTGGAAATCTGAGAATCTCCTCTAAAAACCCTTTTCGTTTCATTAATTTTGGGTGAAAAAAAAGTCGTCAGCCACATACCCTACAAATACCCATAATATTGCCACTTTTTGGCGCACCATGATACTGCACATACCCATGAATAGAAAAATAACCTCCATACCAATAATAGATGACATCTTTGACTTGAAACTTCTCCATAATGGCTTGTATTCCAAGATAGAAATCCAAAATCATCACCCAACTCAAACAAGATAGCAATCTTTGAAGGGCTATTTCTCAGAAACTATGATGCTTATAGACTCTCTGTCTGAGGATATGGGATCATGTAGGGAACCTATACAATAACCTCTCTTGATTTTTGTTATGTTGAAGGTGTTTTCCCATGGTGACGAATTTTCAGTTTTGGAAAAAGTTGTCAAGTGTAAGGTGTGTAAAGTTGCAAAGTGGTGCAGCTTTCATTCTACAACTCATACAACCAAAATAATTGTTCCAACAAATTCAGATGGGTATGTTTATACTATATATGGTCCTCCTGTGCACCCAAATATGCCAAATCACTCCAAGCTACATTGGATAGGTGATTTCCCTTAAGAGTCCAAAGTGTCAAAAGACAACAATCTTTGAAGGGATATTTCTCAAAAACTGTGATGCTTAGAGACTCTTCATCCGAGGCTATGGGATTGTGTTAGGACCCTCTACAATAATCTCTCTCAATTTTTTCTATCTTGGAGGCATTTTCCCGTGGTGATGAATTTTTAGTTGAGGAAAAAATTGTCAAATGTAGGCAATGTAAAGTTGCAAAGTGGTGCAACTTTCATTCTGCAACTTGTACGACCAAACAGACTATTCCAACATGTCCATATGGGTATTTTTATGCTAGGGATGGTTCTCTTTTGCACCCAAATATTCCAAAACACTCTGAGCTACATTGGACCGATGATTTCCCTTAAAGTTCAAAGTGCTAAAAGGCAACAATCTTTGAAGGGTTATTTCTTAGAAACCATGATGCTTACAAACTCTCTTTCTGAGGCTATGGGATCGTGTTGGGACCCTCTAATATAGCCTATCTTTATTTTTGATATCTCTAAGGGGTTTACCCATCGTGACAAGTTTTCAATTGATGGAAAAAGAGTTAGATGGATGCAATGTAAAGGTGCAAAGGGGTTAAGGGTTCGTTTTGTTCCTCGTGAGTAAGTGAAAAAGTGATTCATTTACTCAAATACACTTAAGTTGTGAAATACACACATGAATACAAAGTATACGCATTAAAACACATAGGTCGTAAAGTATACATTAGAATACTCAAATACACTTAAGTCATGAACTACACACATGAATACAAAGTATACACATTAAAACATCTAGGTCGTAAAGTATACATTGTAATACTCATAAGTGATAAAGTATACACACAAGTCAACTGTAAAGTATACACTTGAATACATGTAAAGTGTAAACAATATGCATAATATTATCATTCAATAATTGCTATCAAATATAGGATTTACAAAATTCCACGTAGGCATACAACAAACGACCCTAATACATGGTCATTTCCCAATAGGGGAAGGAAATAGAGCATGTATTTCCTTTGCAGTCGGCACAGTCTTCCACAAGAGTAGCATGTTGATGTTATGGAGTGACAAACACCTGTATAAACCATCAAGGTAGCAGTTAAACTACATATAATAGAAAATATTCTTTAAAGAATAATAAATCTATATTATTCTAAATGACCTAATATGCATAATATTATCATTCAATAATTGCTATCAAATATAGGATTTACAAATGCCACGTAGGCATACAACAAAATACCCTAATACATAGTCATTTCCCTATAGGGTAGGAAATAGAGCACACATTGCCTTCACGGTCAGCATAGTGTTTTACAAGAATAACATGTTTACGTTCTAGAGTGACAAGCACCTGTACAAACCATCAAGGAAGCAGTTAAACTACATACAATAGAAAAGATGCTTAGAATGAAAAATCTATATTATTCTGAATGACCTAATTGATGATGAAATGGTAATGCAAACTATAAAAGATGCTTACAATAAAAAATATATATTATTGTAATCTATCACATACCTCTCCCAAAGGATCAAAGCTGGCTATTATTGCAGAAATTCCATGATCAATCATGCCAAGAATATCGCAATATACTTCAAATGAGAAATCTATATTGTCACAATAGAAAAGATGCTTAGACTAACAAATCTATATTATTCTAAACAACTTGAATGATGATGAATTGGTAATACAAACTATAAAAGATGCTTAGAATAACTAATCTATATTATTCTAATCAAGTATGGTCCCCTTTCACACATGCAAGGTAAATTAAAAGTACACTAAGAGAATCATACACATTATATAGGATAGTCATATTAATCACAAGAAGGAAAGGAGAACAATATATGTGACAACCATCAAGAAAAATCAATGCTCTATTGACAACGAAGTGGATCACATTGAAAAAGTGCATATTACCTTCTTAGGACAATCAAGTTGCAATCATTAAAAGAGGAGAATTCTCATGAAAAGGCATTGCAAGAGTATACAAAACATCAGTATTAAAGGCACTTGCATTGTAAGAGTATACAAAATATCAATATTAAAGACACCTACATTGCAAGAGTAGACAAAATATCAGTATTAAATAAAGAACACTAATGAACTTAAGAATAATGAACCTAAGCATTCTACCTTCCATTCTTGAATATGCTATTCAAGTGTTTCTGAAGGGTCTCTCTTTTCTTAAGAGTATCCAATATTGCTTCATGATCAGCATTACTAAGTGTCCATAGTTGTTTTCTCTTTGGTTTGGCGTGATGCTTCAACAACTTAACATTTGTTGCTATAACAAGGTGCAAATACATGAGAATGGTTTTGTGATTCTCATAGTCTTCAAATGTAGGTATGCCATTCTTTCTAATCATGTATGTTCACAACAAAGTTCCTACAACCACAATTGTACCTGTAGGGTACACGAACCCATCATCATCTTCCATTAGTTGTGTTGGCTTATGCTTTACCTGCACACATCGAGCCAACCAATAGTATGATCTCCCTTCATTCCCCTGTGATGCAACAACTACAAAAACATGTCCTCGTTGTATTAGATCTGAAAGATAGTCGTAATCAACTAAATTTTCCATTGTGTCATTCTTCATGGATATTGTTTGAGATAAAGGAGTTAGATACTATGGAACCCATGTATCCACCCACTCACTTGACTTGCATTGATCCCACTCACACTGAATACAACTCTGAAAAAAACAAGCCAACTCTCATGTCCAAATGGTCCATGTGCTTGCATCTGAGCTTCAAAATGAATGCATATTTGAAGAATCTTTGATTGTATGAAAATACAATCTACCTTCCATTGTACGCTCCTCAACCAACCAAGAGAATCTGCACACTGTTGAATCAAGTGTCCCTCCTTGTGATAATGTTGAACTACACCAATCAACAATTGAGTGTGCATCACTGAATTTTTCTCATGAAATAGTCAATTGCTCCTTAACTAGAGCTCTCTTTACACATGCACCTGCTCCATCATTCTCCCCTTTCCCATGCCCAACTTAAAAAAAACTCCAAATATGAGGTACACCCCTCTCTACATGCATTATACTCAACCAATAAAACATGTGAGTATTCTTGAATTGACCTGTGCAGTTATTTGACCAAATGAGATGTCAACCCACTGCTATATCATGCTCATACAAGAACTCAAAAAATTCTCAAAACAATGTTGGACATGAATTTTTAATTTTCTGGATTTTGAGATTGTGTTGGAGTTTTTTCATCAACGTTTCGGATCACACTCAGTGATCCATCATTAGGATGCTAGAGAGCAAAGGAGATGAGAAATGGTTAGATGCAGACTTAATTTCTCTTAAAAGGAAGAGAGGTGAGACGTTGAGGAGAGAGATGGTTCCTATCCATTTTTTCAAATTTCTCACCATTCTTACCTTATCTCTCTCATCTTGGGATTTGGAACCATCTCTCTCCTCAACCTCTCACCTCTCTTCCTTTTAAGAGAAATTAAGTCTGCATCTAACCATTTCTCATCTCCTTTGCTCTCTAGCATCCTGATGATGGATCACTGAGTGTGATCCGAAACGTTGATGAAAAAACTCCAACACAATCTCAAAATCCACAAAATTAAAAATTCAGCACTATGGATTGTGGAAATCTCATAGCATTAATGTTGGACATACTTGGAAGGGTGAGATCTATCATCACTCATATAAAAATGCTACTCTCTAATTATCTTTCCATCCTTTTCTGTACTATCAGGTGCATGTCTATATGTTACATGGACAAAAATAGCAATTTGAATGGAATTATATTACTGAGATTGTACCTCATTTTGTGGTTGCAATGTGCAGTTTTCTACAAAATCAACCACTGATATAATAGTTCCAATTAGAAAAGAGTCCTTACACATCCTGAATTGTTGATCCAACTAGTAAGACCTATGGCTATGCCTTGCATACTTATAGAAAATATTGTCCTTAAAATATGAAATAAAATCAGTAACACTACATTCTTTTGTAACCAACTCACATCTAGAACCTTCACCTCCACTCTGCAAAGTATATTTGACTATCTCATATCTCTTTTTCTCAACAAGATTCTTTCCAAATTCATGTTTGAAACCCTAATGAAAACATTGAACAAACTTTGACAAGCCACCACATTGTGAGCACTTCGCATTTAAATAATCATTTTTATAGAAAAGGAAACCATCATCTCTAGAACATAAAAATAGATCTAGCAAGTCCTTTGATGATTTTGGAAGATGCATTGCACCACACTCCTGCAACATTTCATTAGTATGCAAAGTAGAATGGATATAGCATAATAGTTCATGGTACATTGAAAACTCCACATGGTATTTGCAACAAGTATTATGAATTTTAAGAGGCACACTATAAAATGGCTTCAAACCTTCAAAAGTCCTTTGTGAGATTTCCATATTTGGATGTGTTTCAATAAATTTTTTGAACAACATTGCTTGTCTTGATTCCAAGAAATGTTTAGGATGCAATGTATGGTCTTGATTGCCAATTCTTAACTTTAAAACATCCTTTGCATTGGGTGATGTACTCTAGAGTTATCATGCCAAAATTGTTGAATTACCTACTTTACATTATTGGTTAGCTTCTTATCAGCATGTAGAAGCCTCCCGAAAAAAGCCCATGTATCATTTTGAAGAGGATCATCTATTTTTTCTCTTCTTACAAGTGCTCTATCCATATTTTTACGATTTATGTCAAAATAATTACAATTTTGTCTCATAAAGTGAGCCTGTTTCAATTGATGGCTTACTATGGTGGTTGTAATGAGTCTCTGAGCAGCTCTCTTATCTTTTTCCTTGTTATTTTTTCCAATAGACTTGACAGCATTAAAAATATTTTTGACAATAATAGAATTTTTTTCAGCATTCTCGTTCACATGAATCTTTAATCTGGCTACCAAAGGTCTTATCTTTTTTATCTTTAGCAATTGTACAAAAAATTGGCATTGCTTAGTCAATGTCTTATTGCTAAAATATTGGTTGAAAAGTTGCGTAGCCCACAACCGAAAGGTTTGTGTTGACCTCTTGCCTTTAAAATTGTTTATAATGTTCTCATCAATTTCAAGTAACCATTTAGGGGTTCATAAAGGTATTGAATTTGGAATATGTCTTTCTTCCACTCAAGGTTCTTCATTTCTCATGTAATTTGGTGAAACATAATTTACACTTCTTTCAATATTATGTTCAACATCTTCAATTCCAACATTTTCACCTTGAACATTTTCAATATCAATTTCAATAATTTCATTCCCAATTTCAATATCATGTTCAACATCATCAATTCCAACATTTTCACCTTGAACATATTCAATTTCCTCTTCACTTGAAAGACCAAAGGGCTCAAGTTCACCAATATTTGACATACCTTGTCTTCTCTTCCTATGACCTTCCTTATCTCTTTGTCTATATGCTTCAATTTTTTCTTTTGTAAGCTTTCTCTTGGGTATGTGCAGGATCATGGTGGGCCAAAAAGTGGCAATGAGGAAAAAAAAATGTCTTTCATCAACCCAAAAATGCAAAAATACTGAGTTGACTATTTTAGGCTTAGGTGTCAGTACACACCACCAAAGAAAAACACCAATCCTAGTTTTCCATATCGGATATCCAATTCAAATCGGATATTTGATTTGTAAAAAGTATATATATACAAATTTATGGCTGTTTTAAAATCATGTGATAGTCAAACAACCCGCGAGCACATGGTGAGGAGGTTCTTCGTGTAACGGATATCTGATTTCACCAATATCCGATTTGAAAAGGTAATATTTTAGATTTTTATTTGCTTTGATTCAATTTTGAATTAGATTTGGATAATTTCAATTAGTTTTTGTGGATTTTTTTCAAAATAGGGTTTTTGATTGAATTTTTATGAAAAAATTGAGTTTAGAATGGATTTTGATTAAAAAAATGAATGTTTTTTATGGATTTTGATTAAAAAAAATGATTTTTTTTATGGATTTTGATTTAAAAATAGTGTTGCTTATGTATTTGTATTAAAAATTAGAGAATTTTATAGATTTTTGTTAAAAAGTAGGGTTTTTATTGGATTTTTTTAAAAAACTAGGCTATTTTTATAATATTTTCATTTATATTGTCTAATTTTAATTAGATTAATTTTTTTTAACTTTAATCAGGAATTATGGCTACTGAGAATGAGAATGCACAAATTCCACCAGTTGAGAATGAAAATCCACCAGCTGAGAATCAAAATGCAGAAATGCCAAACACTCCACCACCTCTATAGCCATTAATTGAAGACTTAATTAGTGAAAAATTAGAGCAATTGAGGGGCATTTTTGATGTTTATAAGAAAATCCCTCAATTATCCCGTATGTCAACCACATTGACAAAAATAATTACAAATATAGAAACCCTCTCCACCCAACATAATGCCTTTCATTCGTGGCAAGAAACCATGAGGGAATATTATGCATGCGGATTGCCTTATGATGTGAAAAATCTCCAAATAACAAAAGCCCAAATAGCCTCTTTATTTATTATCCCTCGCACTAGTTTTCTAGTTAATGTTAACAAACCAAAACTTCCTATAAAATGGTGCATGCATAGGGGCATAGTAGATAACCTTTCGGATCATTGGTGTATGGTTTTTGATAAACCACCCAATAATAATCTTGATGTCCCTTTTTACTTTATTAAAAAATTATGCGCTGAGTTTTTGTTAGGGCATCATGTCAATTACTTTGACATTAAACCCTTCCAGGGCGTTGTTCGAGGTATACCCCAGGATAGGCTAGGGGCAGTTAGAGTAGTCAGGCGCCCACATTTTCCCCTTCCTCCTCTTCCTCCGCCACCTCTAGTACAATATCCAGATATTACAGAGGATGCAGCCACACAGACTATCCAAGCCATTCATTCTTTGAGTGGTCTTTTGGTTTCCCATGCTTCTTCAGTAGCTCAGCCACATTCTGGTGATGTTGGCGATGGATTTAGTGCTACTGCATCCTTCTCCTTGGGTCCACATATTTGTGTGCCACATATTTACAATATGTGCTAGCAGATATGCTTGGGTCCTATTGTACACCCCGATGAGCATCCATTAGACACTTCTGATTATGACATCCAGGGTGTGGAGATTATATTAGATCACACACAGGGGAATGGAGCACACCCTACAGAGTCCTCTCCTGCTACAAAGGTGGACATTGGAATAGTTACACAGGTAGCATTTAAGGTGTAAATTCATAACTTGCATTTTTTTTTTTCAATGAATATTAGTAAGAGATAGTATCAAGTACTAATATTTATTTACATGGTCTATTTAACAGTTAATGTCTGAGGAGGAGCTCACATGGGTGACTGATAGCATCCTTAGGGCCATTTCATTTGGCCTTGACATGCACACAGTATGTATTTTTGCACTCACTTGTTTACATTTTTTTACTGTATACTTGCTTGTCATTTGAATTGTTATTAATGAAATTATATATTAAATTATATGTTTATCTTATTCTCTGCTTGTAGGAAACACCTAGTGCGAGTGAGGTGCGATGCTCTCTAGGCTATGGAGGCACAATGTTAGATAAGGGAAAGGTAATTGAACTCAAATTTGATTGAATTAAGATTTATAAGATCTTTTATTGATTATGCATACATTGACATAGATTACTAGTTTCATATGTACTTGTCATTTTTATGTACAGGCGGTTGTGAGCTATACATCATTGTTGACAAGTGTCACAACACCTAAAGGAGTAGGTATTCTAACACTTGAAGGAGGAGGTGTTGAAACACCTCAAGGAGGAGGTGTTGAAACACCTAAAGGAGATAAAGAAAAAGATCAGCCTAAAGAGGTATCTGTTTATTTTATTTTGTGTTTGGTAAATATGTTCTTATTACTGACAATTCTATGCTAACTTGGATCAATTTTATGTTTTTATTCACATATATAGATTGAAGTTACAAAAGTTGGTTTGGTTGGTTATTTGAGAGGGGTATATTCTAGGACTCCTGACGCTTCGAAGAGATGTATATTTTAGGTAATCATGATTTCAATTCTAAAGTTCAATTATAATTCAATGTATATTGATTTTTATGTTAATTATTCGATTTTAAATTATATAGTATAACTAATCACAATTGTGGTTTGACTTTTTCTTGTGTAGCTACCTTCAGAGCCAACGAGTGCTTCAAAGAGTCTCCATTTTGATGATCCACCAGTAGTTTAGGATGAGATAGACATTTTGGCATGTACATTTTGAATAGATACTAAGATGGCATATGCCACATATTGTAAAACTTTTTTGAGTTGGCGTTGATGCCATTTTTGTATATGGACATGTATACACTTGATTATTGGATAATTTGATATATAGTTGACAATCAAAATTTAATTTCCTCCTCATGTGCATGATTAAACTCTTTGAAAATTTATTCAAGTGAGCAATGGTTAAATATCAATGTACAATAGCATAAAAAGAATGGTTAAATATTATGTAGTTTATATTCATATTGCTGATTACATTGCATTGCACATCTTTCAAACTCAAAGCATTACTTCACATTGCATAAGTAACAACTAGATGTTGATAGATGAAAAAATTTCAATAACAATATAGTTTTTACAAAGTCAACCTAAGTAGTTATGCAATTACTTCACATTACATAACTAATAACTAGGAGCAACTATCAATTGCATTAGCTTGTCATGGAATTCTATGAGAGCACATTTCTTTGAGGAAACTTGGCACAAAAATCACAAAAAATGAAAAGAAAGCACTCAAACAAACTTTAAAGGGGCCTTAGGCTTGTTGCCCCCTCATTCCACATGCTATGCAACAATTTACTTGTAGTGTAGAGGCCGGACAATGGAGAAAATATGTAAAAATAATATATATATATACAGCCTAGAAGCATGAATTATGATTAGAATATCACATAACATCATATAAACAAAAAAACTACTATAAACTTGAATTTCATTTAAAACATGCATGATAAATATTCATTGTTGAAACTTGAATTGGTGTAGCTTGATATACAGAGTCGATTGATGCCAGAATTTGTATGATATTGAAAAAAGAAGCCAACTGAGTAGAGTTATCAACATTCTTCAGAAATCATAAGAATTCTTTTAGTACACTAGCCATTTTGATGTCTTCTTGTAGTCTCAAATGTTATTTTGTATCATTGTTACATTGGTCTTGAGAGTGATTGCACGTTTGAGGTGTATAAACACATACATTTTTGTATTATCAAGGATACTTTTTGAATCTTCCATGCATTACTAATCTAAAAGCAAAGGTCTTTTTCCTAATTTGTATGTAGCCATGCTTTTGACATTGTCAAAAAGAGCAAAACTTCCCTAATGATGCAAAGGCATGGCCAAGCAATTCTAACTCTCCACATGAGAGAAGAGAGATGTTGGAGAGTACATCAAGTCAGTGAGAACCAAAGTGTAATGTGTTTTAGTTTGTAGTACTCCTCTGTTTCTCAGCAGATGTGTGATAAATTCTTAGTTCAATGATGCTGAACAATATTTGGAAAAAGAAATTTGTGTCACGGTTCGCATTCAATCCAACAAGCAAAAATGAAAGCTCAACCTCTTGGAATGAAAAATCTCGTTTGAAAAATAAATGAATAAGAATGAGGTAGTTAAGGTGTTTGAAGTTATTTAGAGGTCACTTTTAGGGTGCAAGGCTCAAAAGTTCATTTTAAATGCACTCAAACAAACTTTAAAGGGGTCTTAGGCCTGCTACTGCCTCATTCCACATGCTATGCAACAATTTACTTGCGGTGTAGGGGCTGAACAATGGAGAAAACATGTAAAAATAGTATATATATATATATATATATATGTGCAAACTAGAAGCATGAATTATGATTAGAGTATCACATAACATCATATAAACAAAAAAACCACCATAAACTTGAATGTCATTTAAAACCTGCATGATAAATATTCATCATTGAAACTTGAGTTGTGGTAGCTTGATATACAGAGTCTATTGATGCCAGGGTTCAATTTGTATGATATTGAAAAAAGAAGACAACTGAGTAGAGTTATCAACATTCTTCAAAAATCATAAGAATTTTTTTAGTACACTAGCCATTTTGATGTATTCTTGCAGTATCAAACGTTATTTTGTATCATTGTTACATTGGTCTTGAGAGTGGTAGCTTAATATAAGTCCACAATACAAAACTTGGTTTACCTATGCAGTGGAATAGTGGCATAGGAAGATTTTTCTTTGAAAGAAAAATTGAAAGCTCAACCTCTTGGAATGAAAATGCTTGTTTGCAAAATAAATTAATAACAATGAGGTAGTTAAGGTCTTTGAAGTGATTTATAGGTTGCTTTTAGGGTCGCTTTTAGGGTAGTTAAGGTGTTTGAAGTGATTTAGAGGTCACTTTTAGAGAAGAGAGATGTTGGAGAGTACATCAAGTCAGTGAGAACTTAAGTGTAATGTGTTTTAGTTTGTAGTACTCCTCTATTTCTCTGTAGATGTGTGACAAATTCTTAGTTCAATTATGTTGAAATTTTTTTGAAAAAATAAATTTGTGTCATAGTCTGCTTTCAATCCAACAAGCAAAAATGAAAGCTCAACCTCTTGGAATGAAAATGCTTGTTTGCAAAACAAATGAATAAGAATGAGGTAGTTAAGGTGTTTGAAGTTATTTAGAGGTCACTTTTAGGGTGGAAGGCTTAAAAATCCATTTGAAATGCACAAAAAAGAATGAAATTGCTTCAAACAAAGTTTGTGAAGAAGTTAACTCTGTTGCCCACTAGTTTCCCTTAAGAGTCCAAACTGCTAAAAGGAAGCAATATTTGAAGGGCTATTTCTCAGAGACCATGATGCTTACAGACTCTCCGTCTGAGAATATGGGATCGTGTTGGGACTATCTACAAAAACCTCTCTCAAATTTTGCTATCTTGGAGGCGTTTTCTTGTGCTGATGACTTTTCAGTGGAGGGAAAAGTTACCAAATGCAAGCAGTGTAAAGTTGCAAAGTGGTGCAACTTTCATTTTGCAACTCGTACGACCAAATGGATTGTTCCAATACGTCTGAATGGGTATGTTTACACTAGGGATGGTCCTCTTTTTCACCCAAATATGCCGAATCACTCTGAGCTACATTGGACCGACAATTTCCCTTAAGAGTCCAAAGTGCTAAAAGGCAACAATATTTGAAGGGCTATTTATCAAAGACTGTGAGGCTTATAGACTCTTTGTCTGAGGCCATGGGATTGTGTTCGAACCATCTACAAAAACCTCTCTCAATTTTTCTATCTCTGAGGCATTTTCCTGTGGTGATGACTTTTCAATGGAGGGAAAAGTTGCCAAATGCAAGCAGTGTAAAGTTGCAAAGTGGTGCAACTTTAATTCTGCAACTCGTACGACCAAACGGATTGTTACAACACATATGGATGGGTATGTTTATGATAGGGTTGGTCCTCTTTTACACCCAAATACATTGAATCACTCTGAGCTACATTGGACTGGCAATTCCCCTTAAGAGTCCAAAGTGCTAAAAGGCAGCAATCTTTGAAGGGCTATTTCTCAGAGACCATGAGGCTTACAAATCTTCGTCTGAGGCTATGGGATCATGTTGGGACCATCTACAAAAACCTCTTTCAATTTTTTCTATCTCAGAGGCATTTTTCTGTGGTGATGACTTTTCAGTGGAGAGAAAAGTTGCCAAATGCAAGCAATGTAAAGTTGCAAAGTGGTGCAACTTTCATTCCACAAATCGTACGACCAAAAATACTGTTTCAACAAGTCCGAATGGATATGTTTACGCTAGGTATGGTCCTATTTTACACTGAAATATATCGAATCACTTCGAGCTACATTGGATCAATGATTTCCCTTAAGAGTCCAAAGTGCTAAAAGGCAGCAATCTTTGAAGGGATATTTATCAGAGACCGTGAGGCTTACAAACTCTTCGTCTAAGGCTATTGGATCGTGTTTGGACCATCTACAAAAACCTCTATTTTTTTTCTATCTTGGAGGTTTTTTCTTGAGGTGATGACTTTTTAGTGGAGGAAAAAGTTGCTAGATATAAGTAGTGTAAAGTTGCAAAGTGGTGAAACTTTCATTCCGCAACTCGTACTACCAAACGGACTATTCCAATATGTCCGGATGGGTATGTTTATGCTAGGGATGGTCCTCTTTTTCACCCAAATATGCCGAATCACTCTGAGCTACATTGGACCGACGATTTCACTTAAGAGTCCAAAGTGCCAAAAGACATCAATCTTTGAGGGGCTATTTCTTAGAGACCATGAGGCTTAGAGACTCTCTGTCTGAGGCTATGGGATCATGCTGCTAGGAACATCTACAAAAAATCTCTCAATTTTTGCTATCTTAGAGGCGTTTTCTTGTGGTGATGACTTTTCAGTGGAGGGAAAAGTTGCCAGATGCAAGCAATGTAAAGTTGCAAAGTGGTACAACTTTCATTCTGCAACTCATATGACCAAATGGATTGTTCCAACATGTCCGGATGGGTATGTTTATGCTAGGTATGGTCCTCTTTTGCAACCAAATATGCTGAATCACTCTGAGCTACATTGGATCGACGATTTCCCTTAAGAGTCCAAAGTGCTAAAATGAAGCAATCTTTGAAGGGATATTTCTCAGAGACCGTGAGGCTTATAGAATATCCGTCTAAGGATATGGGATCATGTTGGGACCATCTACAATACCCTCTCTCAGTTTTTTCTATCTCAGAGGAATTTTCCTGTGGTGACGACTTTTCAATGGAGGGAAAAGTTGCCAGATGCAAGCAGTGTAAAGTTGCAAAGTGGTACAACTTTCATTCCGAAACTTTTACAACCAAATGAACTATCCCAACACATCTAGATGGGTACGTTTATGCTAGGGATGGTCCTCTTTTGCAACCAAATACACCGAATCACTCCGCGCTATATTGGACCGAGTGAAATTAGGTGAAAATTTGATACAGACACAAGGGCACAATCACAAACTCTTTGCAACCTGCCTATTTGAGGCATCTAACAAGATTATTCTGACCTCTTTGGATAGTCCAAAACTCCCTTAAAACTTGACAAGCAACTAAATACACATTTCCCTCTTTAACCCCCTTAAACCCTTGTAATAGTGAGAAACTAGTTTTTGTCCAATTACTCCACAATTTTCCAAAACACCAGACCAACACATGACTGATTCAAACACTCATATCCAAGTTACACAACACATATGAGAAACAACATAGACTCCTTTGGACCAGCATTGACTTCCTATACATTCACCCTTGAAAAGGCTACTCAATTAGCCCAAAAATGCAAAGCAACATACCTTCAAACACCACACAAACCCCTAAAACCTTGGGGAAGCAAATAAATTTCTAATAAAACATAGATTCTGCAATTGGATTCCATTTGTACGGACCTGTAACCATCAAATCAGAAAACCTTTGTTTTTAGTGTAATTCTTGAGGGTTTATTGAATGTAGTACTTCCAAAACCTTTTAGACTCTTCCACCACCTTAGAAACCTTTATTTAGGCCCCAATATGCTTAGAAAATAAAGAAAATTTTGGTATCTCAGAGATTTTTGCAAACCCTAGGGTAAAAACTCTATTTTCAAGTGAAAAAAAACCACCATTTTTAGACCTTTAACTCTTCATTTTATTTCAAAACCCAGTTCTCCATGCCTTCCACTCTTGAAATATCATTTCCTAATCCCTACCAACTCATCCCACCGATTCACATTGGCACATAGTAGGTGGGATGAGATTCAAGCCATTAAAATTGCAAAACTCTTATTCCCCTATTTAGGAACCCGTCTAGAGAAAGTCTGAGTTTTGAGGCACAAAATGAATAAAGAAACCCTCTATTGAGAAGAAAGAATAAAGTCAAGAAATGTAATAACATTTCTACATAAATTTTTGATAAAAAAATTCTTGAATGGCTTGTGCACAGCCAAAAAACATAAGAAAAACAGTAAAAATATGAACTAAGCAATTGAAACTTTATTGATTCAAAGAAAGAAAATCCTTCAACCAAACTTGTATTGAACCCTTGAAGGCCTTAAGTACATTTCTATGCCTTGGAATCCAACTCCCAATGCCTTTAACCACCAATATTAACTAACTTTTGAAACCTTAATGACCGTTGAAGGCCAAAATACAAACATTTTTCACATTAATATGACTCATAATGAAATGTTGCACTTTTCCACTTCTAAATTTAATAAGACCTCACTTAATGGCTTGAAATAGCATCATTACATGTTCAAAAAACTGTTCTTGCTTGTCCTTAAAAAAATTTATTAATTTTTCCTTCAAAGGCTACAAAGCAACAACTAGGACAAGTTGGGATCTCCATGTCTTTTTGACCCTAAAACCTAAAAAATCCTCCTAATACATGACCATTAGGACTATTAGATCTCATTAAATACATAAACTCAAAATATTAACACTTTAATCATTGAAATGATCCACAATGATATTGTGGTGTAGGTGCTCCTGCACCAAAAATGATGGTTACAACTTGCTAATGTCAATGAAACGTGGGGGCAACAAGATTTAAAGTTGGATCAAGCTTGTGTAGGTCCTAATAGATGCGTTTGATGAATTTATAGGGTGTGGCAAGGTTGGAAACATTGATTTCCTTAAAAACATCATGAAAGTTGCTAAAAAAGAAGTTGCACCCAAGTTGGATTTGAGGAGCAAAAGTTGCAAGCCACTATAGTTTATTATATATAAATGGGAGATATTACAAAACCTAGTTCAAACGAGCATACCAATAAGAAAGAACTAGGAAGAAAACCTTCGGTTGTAGCTCGATTAAGTACAAAAAAGACCCCTTTACAAAACCTATGAGTTTCCAAAATATAGACTCCTTTACATTTTAAACATACCCTTTATACAATGCCAAAAATTTGACTAATATTTCAAAAAACACCGCTGGGTATAGATTATGCCCATACAAAATTATGAGCATTTTACATTGTTTCCAATTTGAGAATTCAAATTTTACAAAATTTTCCTATTGGAGGCATTCAGGGCACAGTCTTCGACAATAGTAGTAAGTTCACGTTCTGGACTGACAAGCACCTGTACAAACCATCAAGGTAGCTTAGAATATCCAATCTATATTATTCTAAATGACACAAAATATGATGAGATGGTAATGCAAACTATAAAAGATGCTTAGAATAACCAATCTATATTGTTGTAATCTGTTGCATACCTCTTCGAAAGGATCAAAGTTGGCTATTGTTGCAGCAGGTCCATGATCAATCGTGCCAAGAATATCACAAAAGTGGGAAAATGAGAAATCTATATAGTCACAATAGAAAAAATGCTTAGACTAAAAAATCTATATTAATCTAAAAACCTTGAATGATGATGAATTGGTGATGCTGCAAACTATAAAATATGCTTAGAATAACCAATCTATATTATTCTAAATGACACAAAATATGATGAGATGGTAATGCAAACTATAAAATATGCTTAGAATAACCAATCTACATTGTTGTAATATGTTGCATACCTCTTCGAAAGGACCAAAGTTGGCTATTGTTGCAGCAGGTCCATGATCAATCGTGCCAAGAATATCGCAAAAGTGGGAAAATGAGAAATCTATATAGTCACAATAGAAAAAATGCTTAGACTAACAAATCTATATTAATCTAAAAAACTTGAATGATGATGAATTGGTGATGCTGCAAACTATAAAATATGCTTAGAATAACCAATCTATATTATTCTAAATGACACAAAATATGATGAGATGGTAATGCAAACTATAAAAGACGCTTAAAATAACTAATCTATATTGTTGTAATATGTTGCATACCTCTCTGAAAGGATCAAAGCTAGCTATTGTTGCAGTAGGTCCATGATCAATTGTGCCAGGAATATCGCAAAAGTGGGAAAATGAGAAATCTATATTGTCACAATAGAAAAGATGCTTAGACTAACAAATCTATATTAATCTAAACAACTTGAATGATGATGAATTGGTGATGCAAACTATAAAGATGCTTAGAATAACCAATCAGATATTCTAAATGACACAAAATATGATGAGATGGTAATGCAAACTATAAAGATGCTTTAAAATAACAATCTATATTGTTGTAATATGTCGCATACCTCTCTGAAAGGATCGAGAGCTGCTATTGTTGTAGTAGGTCCATGATCAATCATGCCAGAATATTGCAAAGTGGGAAAATGAGAAATCTATATTGTCACAATAGAAAAGATGCTTAGACTAACATATCTATATTAATCTAAACAACCTAAATGATGAGTTGGTGATGGAAACTATAAAAGACGCTTAGAATAACCAATCTATATTGTTCTAATCCGTCACATACCTCTTTAAAGGATCAAAGCTGGCTATTGTTGTAGTAGGTCCATGATCAATCTTTCCAAAAATATAGAAAAGTGCATACAAAATATCACTATTAAAGACACCTCGCATTGCAATAGTTTATAAAATATCAATATTAAATAGAGAACACTAATGAACTTAATCATAATGAACATAAGAATTTACCTTCCATTCTTGAAAATGCTATTCAAGTGTGCCTAAAGGGTCATCTCTTTGCTTAAGAGTATCCAATATTGCTTCATGATCAACATTACTAAGTGTCCATAGTTGTTTTGTCTTTGGTCTGGCATGATGCTTCAACAACTTAACATTTTTTGCTATAACAAGGTGTGAATACATGAGAATGGTTTTGTGTTTCTCGTAGTTCTCAAATGTAGGTATGCCATTCTTTCTAATCATGTATGTTTGCAGCCAAGTTCCTGCAACCACAACTAAACCTGTAGGATACATGAAACCATCATCATCTTCCATCGATTGTGTTAGCTTATGCTTTACCCGCACACATTAAGCCAACCAATAGTCTAATCTCTCTTCATTCCCCTATGGTTCAACAACTAAAAAAATATGTCCTAGCTATAGTAGATCTGAAAGTAGGTCGTAATCAACTGAACTTTCCATTGTGTCATTTGTCATGGATATTGTTTGAGATAAAGGAGTTAGATACTATGGTACCCATCTATCCACCCACTCACTTGACTTGCATTGATCCCACTCGCATTGAATAGAACTTTGACAAAAATAAGCCAACTCTCGTGTCCAAATGGTCCATGTGCTTGCATTTGAGCTTCGAAATTAATGCATCTTTGAAAAATATTTGATTGTATGACAATCCAATCTGCCTCCCACTATACCCTCCTCAACAAACCAAAATAATATGTGCATTGTTGAATCAAGTGTCCCTCCCTATGAGAATGTTGAACTACACCAATCAACAATAGAACATGCATCGCTGAATTTTTCTCCTGAAATCTTCAATTGCTTCTTAACTAGAGCTCTCTTTATGCATGCACCTGCTCCATCATGCTCCCCTTTCCCATGTCCAGCTTCAAAAAAACTCCAAATATGAGGTAGACCCCTCTCTACATGCATTCTACTCAACCAATAAAACATACGAGCATTCTTGAATTGACCTGTGAAATTATTTGACCAAATTAGACATCAGCCCAGTGCTATATCATGCTCCTGCAAGAACTCAAAAAAAATCTTGAAACAATGTTGGACATACTTGGACGAATGAGATCTATCATAACTCATATAAAAATGATACTCTCTGATTATCTTTCAATCCTCCTCTATACTATCAAGTGCATGTCTAAATGTTATGTGGACAAATATAGAAATCTGAATGGAATTGTAATACTGAGATTGTACCTCGTTTTGTGGTTGCAATGTGTAGTTTTCTATAAAATCAACCACTGATATAATAGTGCCAATTGGAAAAGAGTCCTTACACATTCTGAATTTTTGATCCAACCACTGAGACCTATGACTATACCTTGCGTACTTGTAGAAAATATTGTCCTTAAAATCTGAAATAAAATCGGCAACATTGCATTCTTTTGAAACCAACTCGCATGTAGAACCTTGACCTCCACTCTGCAAAGTATATTTGACTATCTCATATCTCTTTTTCTCAACAAGCTTCTTTCCAAATTTATGTTCAAAACCCTCATGAAAACATTGAACAAACTTTGATAAGCCACTACATTGTGAGCACTTTGCATTTAAATAATTATTTATATAGAAAAAGCAATCATCATCTCTAGAACATAAAAAAAAATCTTGCAAGTCCCTTGATGATTTTGGAAGATGCATTTCACCACACTCCTACAACATTTCATTAGTATGGAAAGTAGAACATATATAGCATAATAGTTCATGGTACATTGAAAACTCCACATGGTATTCGCAACAACAATTATTACGAATTGTAAGAGTCACACAATAAAATGGCTTCAAACCTTCAAAAGTCCTTTGCGAGATTTCCATATTTGGATGTGTTTCAATAAATTTTTTGAACATTGTTTGGCTTGACTCCAAGCAATGTCTAGGATGTGGTGTATGGTCTCGATTGCCAATTATTAACTTTAAAACATCCTTTGCATTGGGTGATACTATAGAGTTATCATGCCAAAATTGTTGAATTACCTGCTTTACATTTTCAGTTAGCTTCTTATCAACATGTGGAAGCCTCCCGAAAAAAACCCATGTATCATTTTGAAGAGGATCATCTATTCTTTTTCTTTTAGCGAGTGCTATATCCAAAGTTTTATGATTTATGTCAAAATCAATACAAGTTTTTCTTATAAAGTGAGCCTTTTTCAATTGATGGCTTACTAGGGCGGTTGTAATGACTCTTCAAGCAGCTCTCTTATCCTTTTCCTTGTTAATTTTTCCAATAGACTTGAGAGCATTAAAAATATTTTTGACAATAATAGAATTTTTTTCGATCTTCTTGTTCATACGGATCTTCAATTTGGCTATCAAAGGTATCATCTTTTGCATCTTTAGAAATTGTACAAAAAGTTTGCATTTCTCAGTCAATGTCTTATCACTAAAATATTGGTTGAAAAGTCTTCTAGCCCATAACCGAACAGTTCGTGTTGACCTCTTGCCTTCAAAATTGTTTATAATGTTCTCATCAAATTCAAGTAACCATTTAGGGGTTCTTGAAGGTCTTGAATTTGGAATATGTCTTTCTTCCACGTGCAAGGCTCTTCATTTCTCATGTAATCTGGTGAAACATAATTTACACTTAGTTTAATATTATGTCCAACATCTTCAATTCAAACATTTTCACCTTCAATTTGAATAATTTCATTCCCAATTTTAGTATCATATTCAACATCTTCAAATCCAACATTTTCACCTTCAACATTTTCATTATCAATTTCAATATTTTCATTCCCAATTTGAATATCATGTTCAACATCTTCAATTCCAACATTTTTAGCTTGAACATTTTCAGTATCAATTTGAACATTTTCATTCCCAATTTCAATATCATGTTCAACATTTTCACCTTGTACATATTCAATTTCCTCTTCACTTGAAAGACCATAGGGCTTAGATTCACCAATATTTAACATACCTTGCCTTCTCTTCCTATGATCTTCTTTATCTTTTTGTCTATATGCTTCAATTTGTTCTTTTGTAAGCTTTCTCTTACATTTATGCTTTCGATGATTGCTGTTCCCCATTATAGTTCATAAAAGATGCTGAAAAATCATTGTTTATACCAAATTTGAGTACAAGATGCTCCAAAAAGTTAAACTTCGTCTCTTCCTATATGAAACCATGCATTTGTTGCCTGCAAAGCCTGCAAAAAGAATGTAGGGTCTATTGGAATACAAAAAATGGGCCATATGGGGTTTCAGTATGGCCCACAAATTGCATATCCAATTAAATCCGATATCTGATATGAAATTTTTTAAAATTAAAACAATTTTCTAATGCTCTCTAATGGTAGGATTTTAGTGCTATAAATTTGATATCTGATTTAAATCAGATATCCGATTCAAATAGGATATCTAATTCAAATTGGATATCCAATTTGTGCATATATAGACTTAATAGTAAT
>VDFB02271358.1:626298087-626363844 GCA_007258455.2 Sequoia sempervirens | reverse complement strand
TTTGAAGATTAAGCTAGTAAGGCAGTTTAGGAGTGGTTTTTCTACCCCGGGAGGGTTTTCCACTCGGAAAATCCTTTGTCTTATGGTCTCTTTGTTTGATGTCATATTGTTTCTTGATTGTGATAATTTTTATCAGTCTGAACATTGTTGAATGTTAGTTCTCCTTCGTGACCCGCAAATACCAGTTCAAAATATCTTCTGCATGTTTGTTAGGTTAAGTCTAATCTGTATGGTATTTAAAGTTCCTCATTTGATTGCTCAAGAATAGTTATAATTTTAAAGGTGTTTGTTACTAATACCTTTCTTTGTCTTTAAAGCTGCATTCAAATCAATTGTTTAAGAAGTGATTCAATAATGTTGATCATCATTTGCACAATCTTATGAGTTGCACCCGCACTGTCATCATGCTTTGATTGTTAATCAATGTCAGCCATAATTGTTTTGGAAAATGCAAGATATCTCACTCAAATCATATTTTCATAAGTTTTCTAATAGACTGAGTTAATGTTGTCATATATTTGTGCTTTCAAAAGTGATTACTCTACTCTGTTGTTGATACAGAAGGAAATCATAATTAAAAATCTTGGTTAAAGTTTAAAAAGTTTAGACACTGATTCGCCCCCCCCCCCTCTCAGGTTTTGTCCATAACTCCAACATAGTGCTCATGCATTCAATATTTATTCTTTTTTATTTTTTCACATTCCTATTTATTTATTTCTATCTTATTTTTAATTGCTTTCTCCACAAATTTTATTTCTCTAATTGAGCCCTTCTGATTCTTTTCCTAGTACTTCCATGATAAGGTGTTCTCCTAGAGTTTCTTCCTCTTCCTCTTCTTCCTATACAAATTGTACAAATTGCACAAATTTCCTCTTAATTTTTATTGTTGCCTTGAATTTCTCTAAGAAGGCACTGCTTCTTTCCTCCTCTTATTCACACTCATTAATAATATTACCTCTATTATGGCCTTTTTAGGAGATTATACTCTTTGTTTTACTTCTCCAGGTAAACTCAAGGATAAATATATGCTCAAGAGCTTCCTTGGCACTGTCTTTGTCAAAGATGGGTAGCTTAATCTATTTTTTTCTAGTATTAGAAATATTGGTGTGCCTCGTCTTTTATTGTTAGACAAGGGTTCTCCTTCACTCTTTATTCTACCTTCCTTATTTCTTTTTATTTCCTTATGTCCTTTCTCCTCAAGGCTCTCAATAATCTTTCCATACTTAATATAACCTCTTAATATTTTACTAACTTCATCACTCTACCTTTTTCCCTAGACAACTTTATATCAAAGAAATAATAACCCAAGATCTCTTTGCATACAATTGAAAATAATCTTCTCTTGGCCTCTTCCTTTATATAGAAGGGTCCACTAAATATATCTTTTAGAGAGAATATTCTTGGTTTAAGCAACACAAGGGATTAATCTTGGTCTAGGTGGTTCACCTCTTCATAATCTTGTTTTATTTTGTGAGATGTAATTGTATACACTTAAAATTTTCATATGCATAATTAATCAGGGGTCACTACTTCACTAATTCTTTAAATAATTTTTTTTATTTTAATTATTTCATCTTTCCTCTAATAGTTAAATAAATAAATCTTATTTGTTTAATTAATTAAACTAACTCCCCTTCATCAATTAATTAAATCATATTTAATTAATTCTCACTATTGTTTAATTAAATAAATCTCATTTATTTGATTAACCTTGCCAATCTTTATTCTAATTAATTAATTCAATGTAATTAAATGAACTATTCCTATTTAATTAATTAAGCCAATTCATTCCTCTAATGTCCTCCAGATTAAAAATAGAAAATCATTTGAACCCTCTACTAAAATCCAAAATAAATCACCCTTTTATCCTCAATGTCCATTCAAATCCAAAATGCATCTCCACCCTCTATTTTTACACATATCCACACACTCTCACATGTGTGAATCTTCCACATGCTCAAATATTCATCCTTCATTCCAATATTTTGTCATCTTAACCCACTTCCCTACCTCTTACACCTCCACATACTTGAATCCTCCAACCTCCATGCATTTTAAGGTAATCCCCACCCTACATTGCCTCCACTTCATCCTTTCCTTCCAATTTTCACTTTGAGATTTCTAGAAGCATGCAAGTTGATTTTCACCATTAATATTTTAAACAAATCCTATATCTCCACCATCATGGATGGAGGTCTATTTAAGAAACCTCCTATAAAGGATAAAGATGACTACATTTTGATACAAGTACATTGATACCCAATTTAGTAATGTATAGCAAAGAGAAACCAACAATCTAATTACATATCATGGAGCAGTTCTAGGAATCATGATTTTGTAGCTTTTTGTGTCATTCACGTGTTTAATACTTTCATTTTTTCTCTAGCTATAATTGTATCCAATTTGTATTAAGCATTTATCTTCAATGCATTTTCTCCTCGTTTGTCTTAATGTAGCATCAATATTTTTGGCACACTTGGTGGGACATGAGTTCTAGCACTAATTTTCATTTTGAAGTGGGTCAAGAAGAAGATTTTTTGTAGGTTCTTCATGTTTCCTATGTGTGTTCATGACTTTGACATCACTTTTTTGTATCTTAGTATCTCCATAACTATTTCAATATCTATATTTCCTCACTAAATATCTCTACTTTATACTACTAACTCGGTGTGCATTTTATAGTTTCAACATATTTGTTCTAGTTCATGGCATGTGTGCTTCATTCTTACTGTCTATGCCTCCAATTTTAGCATCTAATTTTTTCTACTTGCTAGGTTGATCACTTGGTTTCTATGTAGGTCTCTTGGATTTTGAAGGCTTATCATATATCTTTCCCCACTAATCCATCCTCTGTGTAGGGATTTTCTTATCATTTAATGTGTTTTTCCTTCTTTGCTAACTAGCCCTTCCAAGTTTACTTCAAACTTTGGTTTTATCAACCTATGCACTAAAATTTGTTTTCAAGATATCTTATTGATCATTTTTGTTTTAAAACCTTAATTAACTCTATTTACAAGGATTTATTTTTCCATTTGATCTTAAACATTTCCTCTACAACTTTAAGTGTTTGTGCACTAGTTTTTATGTTTGTAATTTTACTTTATCATTTTCATAGTATAGTCTAGTCTCTGCACTCTTTGAAAAAAATTAGGACCTCTAAAATCATTCCTTGTAGGTCCATCTCTTACATATATGATTGGTAGTATGTATCAATCCTAACTCTCTATTTTAGAGGTTTGAGTGTGTCTTAATCTTTTTTTTTTTAATGGAATTTTAAGTTCATATTATAGCTTATTTTTTATGTAATATTTTCTTTGTTCTAGATAACTAATCAATGTACTTGATTTTTTTCTTGCTTATTGACATGTTTGTCATGCTTGCAGTGATTTTGTGTATCTTTTTCTTCTTGCTAGTTTTTTATTGTCACAAATGTCAATATTTTTTCTTTGATTTGTGGTACTTCTATGTACTACTTTCATAATTTACACTATAACTTTTAGCATCAATGTCTTTTTATACTAACCTTGCTTACCATGAAAAATTTGGCATAGCTTGATACATCTACATTTAGGTTTTAGTGTATGTGGTATATATTTTAGTGTATGTATTATTTATTTATTTATTCTATATATTTTAATATCTTTGAACTAGGTTGCAACAATTTGTGTCAATTTAAATGTTTATACTTTTTATTTTAGCAAATCTTCAATGTTTCATAGTTGAATTTTAGTTTTAGCTATTCATATTTCTTTGTTCCTTATTATTAATTGCCTTGGTCATTTTTTGCATTGATTAAACTCTATTTTTCTATAGGAACATTCATTCAAGCCCACAAATTTTAAACTACTAACATATTATTGTAGGTTTATTTTATCCAATATTAATTTATAATAAAATTAACCTCACACTTCATTTTTTGAGTGAATTAATGTTCATATGTAGTCTTTTTTTCCTTGTCCATATAGGTATAATTGTTTATGTTCTCCTCTTGTCCCACAAGGTGATATTTAGGATCAATTGTTTAAAAAAAATGGCTTGTGTGTTGTATTCTCATGAATTAAACCATGTATAGTCTTTTCTCATGGCTTATGGTAACTTTGAAGATAAAAATTTGTTTATTTCACTTACATCACCTAAATATCTAATGTGTATTCCCTTCCCTCATGTATTTTTATGATCTTGGGAGTAAAAAATGCTCAAATATTCCCTTTTTAATTTTCTAGTCCATCTATATCAACTTAGAATTAATCACCCAGTGATAAATCCCAAACCTCATATATGTTTTACATTTTAGTTTTGTATTATTTATTTTAGTTTTGTATTATTTATTTCTTTATTTTATAAATTTTAGCATCTTAGACTTTGGTTGCAACATTTCTACATTAATTTAAAAGCATGTGTACTCTACTCTTTAGTATCTTTGATGTTTCATAGTTAATTTTTAAGTTGTAGCTAAATATATTTCTTTCATCTTTATCATAAATTATGTTAGCCATTAAATATCTCTTGATTTAAGATATATATTTTATCTTTATTATCTATTTGTGTTTGTATTTAAGTTTTAGCAAATGTGTTGAATATTTTTAATGGTTTAGTTCTTTATTTCGGTATTCTATATATTTTAGCATCTTTAACTTTGATTATAGTGTTTCAATATAATTTTAGCATTTATACTTTGTGTTTTAATATCTTTGATGTTTTATAGTTGAATTTTTTTGTATTAGAAATTGTAGACAAAAAAATGATTACACATAGTGTATACTAGTCCAACCTATTACTAATATTATGTAGACCACACAAGGTCATAAACCATGGAACTACTTATAGACAATGTAGGGTCCATGTCAAAAAGAAATTATAATAGAACTGTAGCAACATTATAACAACATTATACCAATCTATATATACATTATATCACCAATTTTATGCTAGAATATTTCAACACTATGCATCCTTAGTCATTCTAGGTCTATTTAAGGATCTATTAATTCCATGTAAGGCCAACAAAAAGAAAAAAAAAAAATGTTACATGTTTACAAGATAACCAGAATGTCATCATTATGTCATAAGTTCCTTATTTCAATGTATTGATCATTTTCATTCCATGGTAGGTCAATGTATGATAGGTCTTCATTGGATCTCACTTCTATTGGATCCTCCCCGTGATTAATAGTAAACCTTGGCCTTTTCTAGAAATTAAGATCTTTTTCCAATATTTCAAGAGGATATTTTTTATTATATTTCTTTTGAAACTCTAAAAATACTTCCATTAATGATGCATTATCTACCCTATTGAATGGTCAATGCCTTCCATACTTAATCTCAACTTTATTGGCATCTATACTTCCTTCTTTTAGCAACTTCATAAATTTATCCTTGGAAATCTCCATTGTGATTGTGACCCGCATAGAAATATTACAAAACATGAGTCTTCTCACTGACTTAGTAAGTACTCTCCTTGATTCCTGGAAGATATCCTCATTCCTAGCCTTCCAAATTTCCCACAAAATATCAGAAGATACTACAAGCCAAAATAAATTATAAGAATTACTCAAGTCCTTCACATAGCCAAAGAAAATTTCTTACCATTTGACCCTACCCTTATCCCCCACCCCCAAGGTGAGAACAAAACATGTTGAAAATCTCTTTTACATACAAATAGTCAAGGAAAATGTGCTTAATGTTATCAAGTTTCCTACAAATAGAACACAGGTGCAAATTGGAAGAGGAAAGGGTATGAGGAAGCTTCTGTGATAAGAGAAACCACTTAAAGCATACAATAAAAAAAAAGAGTTACAAAGTGCATTAAAAATTGATTCTTGAAGCCATTAATCAATCCCTTTCACCTTCACCTTCTACTCATTGAAGAGGAAAATGAATCTAATGTAGGGAAAGAATCCATAGCTAAAAGAAATCCTTGGAAGTGAATACATCAAATCAAAGAGTTTGAAGATCTCATATGAAAAAGGGATGCTATAAGGTTGTGAGTTTAATAATTTATTGGAAAGGAGTCTTTCATATTTTAATATTAGTTTTAGCTATTCCTATATATTTTTATACTAGCTATAATTGTGGTGGTTTTTATGTTGTTTGTTGGTTCAAAATCTCTTTAGGTTTCTATGCTATAGTGTATTGAGCATATAAATGCAGGCATCATTCCATGTGATGTAATGTTTCAAAAAATGCAGGAAGAGGACTTGGAGATTCTATAGTCATATAAGGTAGCCATTTAGTGCACCATATGCAAGCAAAATGGTGCACACTCATGTGAAAATTCTATTGCAGTTACTGATTATTAATCTCCTATCTAATATAGATTATTTGACTCTGGAAAATTAATTCACAGCAAATATTGAAAAATAACACAACTACAACTTCACTAATAAACTCACAGGAATAGAGAAGAAAACATGCAAAATAATGAACACAATATTTTTGGACAAATTGTCTATGGAAAAACCCTGAAGGGAAAACCACTACTGCAAATGAGGAATTTTATTAAACTTCAGCAAATTAAGAGATATATAAACTGCTTGTCTCTTACTGGTAGAGCTCCGACAATATTCTTCTCTAGAAATTCTTCCCTCAATTTCTCCTGCTGAAGTTTGAATTTTATTAGACTTCTTTAATAGTGTGTGTACTCCAAATGCGCATTGATCCCCTTTTATACTATTCTCATTGAAAAACCAATGGCCATAATTTAATCTCAATCAATGGCTAAGATTAATTAGACTCTAACAACCCTAACTAATTGGATTCTAAAAGTCTCTAACGGAATCAATTATTTAATTACATAATTATCTAGACAACTCACTCCTTTCTAGAAGTCTCCAAAAAATAATTAAATAATTGAATAAACATTTCTTAGGAATGGAGACACCTGTCCAAGCTACATAAATTAACAACTCAAACCCAATGTGCAATGACAATGACACAAAAAAAAATGATGAGCCGTTCTTATGGAAACATTTAGTTACCAATTGCTTCAAGAAATTGCCTTCCAATTTTCATCTATGTTAGGTGCAATGGTTGTGTAGTACTTTTCTACCACTGTCATAATTGTCTTTATTTGTATCTTTATTAGTCATCCTTTTCACATTCTGGAGACATTACCTGGCCGTGCAACAGTATCAAACCGAGTAAACAAGCCTAACAAGCCACCATAATCATCTGTACACACTTCAATTTTATAAATGCTCAACCAACGCGTAAACAGAAATGGCGATTACCAATTAAATAAAAATCCAATTCTTGGATTGAGTACCATCTTCATATTAAACTTGAAGACGAATAAAGAAAGTACATAGAAACAGTGTTGAGTCAGCTCTACGCCTTTCGGAAAACAAAACAATAGATAAAACAGAGAGAAATAGAATATCACTCACTATGCTTTCAACGCGTAAATGTGGACAGCAAATTAAAAATTTAAATATAACGTTGCGTAAGCCATCCTTTTAGTTGCATTTAGACTCAATCTTCAAATTTTGAAATAGGTGACGTATTTGACTGTAAAGAACATAAGATGCAATTAATAAACATTTTCACTAGACCCTAGGTCAGATTGTGAGGTTTCTTAAAGGATGAAAAACTCTACGCGGAGATGTTTTCATAAATATAATGAAGGAAAAGGCAAATTTTGTTTGGGCTCGCCATTTTATGATTTGTCTTAGCATGTGACTTAGGCTTCTTTTTGTTCCCTGTCATACCTTTCTTAAAGGGATTTTTGAGATTTTTTGTGCCATTAATTTTTTCATCTAGTCCTTTCATTTATGAGGCTTAGGGCTTTATAAATGGTTTTTCTTTTTCTTTTTTAATTGGATTATTAAGGTTCCATGAGTTGTAAAATGGTTTATAAGTGGAAACAAAAATTTGTTTTCAAACTTTTTAATGAAGTAATTATTTAGGTTTTGATGTTAGAAGATATGAAGTTTACATATAATAGGAATGAGACTTAAAGTCTTATTGTATATTTTTGTTGACCTAATCCCCTCTAAGCAATATTTGTTTTCTTGGGTTAAGATCTTTTAGGAGCCCCACAACGTTAAGATCTATAGGGTTAGGTACATTTGCAAGGAATTTTTCCTTGTTCACCTTTCATGACCATCAAGAAGTTGACGTATTTCTTAACTATTTCGTCTATTGGTTTTTGAGAAACACATGGCAAGTGATTTTCATTAGACCAAAGATTTTAAAGTCTTGGTTGGTACAAGTATCCCTTAAAATCTTAATTTGGATTGAACTCCCAAGGTTCCTCGTTCCTATGTGGGAATTCCTAGATAAAATTATCTACCTCTTGACCACTCCATATGGCATGAACCTAAAAATTTTGTATGGATTGACCCCATCTAGATGTGTGTGTGTAGGGGGGGCGAGGGGGGTGGGCAGAGGTGGACCATACCTTGCACCTTGAGGAATCTATAGAGATTTAGGCAAGTGGTAGGTTTTTTACATGGAAGGTCAACACCTACATTAACATTCCTAACACCCATTTTAGATGTCAAGAATATAAACATAGTTTGTGGATTGTCTACTTATGCTTAAGATTCTTGCTAAACTAACAAATAATTCTCCAACCCCTCATGTTCAAAAGGCTAAGTGGTTGGAAATTGGTGGTAAAAAATCTAATTGATGTCATGTTGATAAAACCTAATGAACCCTTTCCAAATTTATTATTCTTTTGAAAGGGTGAGAACATTGTTATTACTAAGTGTGGTGGTGTGTTCATAGCCAAAGTTCACTAGAGGAAGCATAGACCATGATTCCAAGTTAATTATTTATTAATTTTATATTTTACCTAAGTTTGATGGATATGGAAGAGAGTAAAATGTGTGGACTAGGTTATAACATAATACAATGGATTACGACATACATAAAAAAAATTCATTCATACACCATATACACATATTAGAGTGAGATATCCCTACTAAATATAACCCCAAAAACTCATTTTTCAGAGTGTTGACATTTCGTCAAACAATCGTTGTGCAAACTCATGATTTCTAATTTTTTTTACTACTGTTCTAATTTTTTGAGTTTTGTTTGATTGCTTTTGATGTTGGGTTGAGTGTTTTCAATGCCAATAACATAAAGGAAATGCATAGAATTGATATATAAATGATTACACAATATAAATTGATAATCACACTTCCATTTATGCCATTAAATTAAAGATATAAGATCTGATTAAAATTACAGTTATGTCTAATATGAAAATTATCATATTGTAACAACTCTATTAAACCCAATACAAATGAACGATTTGAATACCCAATACACCAATAACATACCCATTCTATGCCAACATGAAAATACAATGTATAGAGGCTGATAAGAGCATGATAACAATGGTAGAAGACTAAAATAAAATGTGAAATATGCAGCTACAAGTATAATCATTGTTATGGAAATGTTGATATGAAATTGGCTGCCAAAATCAACTTCAAATGTCCACATTTCACCCCTTCCAAATGATCGTGCACTAACTAGAAATGGTATGGCTGGTATGGAAGATGTCAAATCCTCAATGTCAACTTGTCAAAAGGCTAGAATAAATCTACAATGATGATTGTGCCACAAACCCTAGGTGCACTTGGCCAAAAATTGTACAACCAACAAGTAGAATGCAAACATGTGATATTATTGGCCTAGTTGAGACTTGATCTATTAATGGCTACACCTGATCTGAAGAAATATGTTGATATAACACTATTGAAAACTTAGGCCTTAAAATTAAACACCTAAAACTCCTCCAATGAAGCCCAAACGAAGACCCAAGGTAGGTCCTCCTCAAAGGTGAACTGGGTTCTCATCTAATTCACGATAGCCCTTAGGAGTTTTCATTCCTAGAAGAATGAAACCAAGCTGAAACCCTTCTCCAGAGCTCAAATCTACAAGTGCTAATATGAAAAATGACAAATGAATGCCAAAATAAAATCCCAAAATTCATTTTATAACCTCCCATGAGCTTTTTTATAAAATATAATAAAATATTCCTCCTCAAGGGTCTTTTCCTCATCAAAAGAAAGGGCCGCATTTTAAAAACAACTTTGTTTCACTAGGATGGGAGCACTTTTCACTATTCACTTTATAATGCTTTGTTACTATTCACTTTTACTATTCCATTAAAGAAAACTTTAATATTTTCAATTTATCCCTAGATTCAACAACTGAACTCCAAACTGAAAGGCTTGTAAACCTCCTAGGTAAGCTCTACATCCCTCGGTTGGGTCCCCTAACCATACTACTGACCTATGGGAACCCTAATAGTAGGCCAACCTTAGCTAGTCTAAGTTTCCTAAGGAATGGACATTACAGTCCTCCCTTCTTGAGATTATTTTCCCCCAAACAAATGCAAAGCTAGATGCTAAAGTATCATCTCTCCTTCCCATGTGGCATCCTCCAACGGAAAGTCTTTCCATCATACCAAATACTCCCTCATAACTCTGCTATCACCTAATGCCAAGTCCACAAAAGATAAGGTATCATAATCGTACAATGCTTGGAAGGGAATCATACCAATCAACATGTGATGTGTAGTATTACAACAATACTCGCCCAAATACAACCATCACACCCAAGCCTTTTATTGTCCTAAAACGTGGTTACATAGGTAACCCTCAAGCTAACACTGAACACACTGTTGCTCCACTCTGATAGTGACATCTGTGTACCACAACTTGTGAAGCAACCTTACGAAATCCATGTAAACACCATGCACCCATAGCGGATCACGCTAAGAAATGATCCTCACCTAGCTAGCTACCTACTACCCCAAAAGGCATAATACTGCTCAATAGTAGACCAACAAAGTCTATTGCACACTCTACCAAAGGAATAACATCATGCCTAGCAATGGGAGTATCCCCTCAAAAGAAGATGTCAACTGACTTCCAAATCTTTGTGGCCTATAGCCTCCATGTCCAACAACTCTCATACACCAAGGAGTCTCTAAGTGTCTAGTGAGTGCAGTCCCACCAACATCAAACTAGAAATCATTGCCCATCCCAAAAAGTGGATTGTCATAAGTCCTATCATCACCCATTTCAAACAATGGGTTATCAATACAAGAATTGTAACCAAGCATACTAGTTACACCACTCTCCATCACTCTGTGATGCATGATAGGCCACCAACACCAAATCTCTAATTTCCTCATGCTAATACAATCAATATCATGTTGGAAAAAGTGAAGCAACACATTGTGGTCCTAATGGAGTAGTGTATTCAAATCAATGTCGGGGACCCAAATGAACCCTGATAGGCTACAACTCCATCTACCTGCATCACTGCCTCATGATGGAGTAATACTACTACCTCCATAAAAGACAATAACCAAGTCACAATCTAACGAGTTGCCAAGATCCCAAATGTTCTTGTTGAATGCACTAAGATCTTTTATCTACACTAACCATAAACAACGTTATCCTCCATCCCTGACAGACCCTATCACTCTATGTCGCCACTGCCACCATCAATGCATCCCAAACAACTATCAGAAAAGTAGAGTATCTCCTAACTCATCTGCAAATGTTGGTGTCCCCACAATACTCCAACTACCAAGGCTAGAAGAAGAGTGATCCTGACACCAACTCAAAAATCTAGTTGCACTAATCAATGCAACTGTGGAGGGTTGATCCCTCTCATCATTGAATCCCATCTGATCAAACCCTTCCTCTATATCTTGTATGCCAATAATACATCCATCCTAGAGAAGCGGTAAAGGGGTTTTGTCAGATATCGCTCCATCCCTTGCAAAAGGGAGCACCTCATACCACATATTCACCCCACTCTTATGTGTCACAAGGAGCATCAACTCATCTGGAAGTGGGTTGAATACAAAGGGATGTGTGAATCTCAAAATGAAATCACTATGAAATGCACCAAGTGATTCTGAGGGAAGTCTGGAATCAACTCTATCCAAAATAGGAGCCTCAAAACTTGAAGCATAGGGTGTAAAAACTACTTCAACACAGGTTGACTGCTCCCCATGACTAACTAGAACTATCTCACATTGCTCTACTCTTGTAGCCATGTCATAGGTATCCTCTATGGTAGTAGATCCACTACTACTAGATACCTCATCCCTCTTAGCATCAACAAAAGTGGATATTTATGTCTCTTCCCTCATGAGTGCACCATACAACTGCCTAGCAAGAAGGAAATCATAACATCTATTTGTAAGCAACTACATGGCATCAAATATCATCTTGTCAAGCACATGTCTAATCAAGTGTAAGTTGGATGTCAAGATTCCATACTTATGCCCATCTAGTGCCCCATTAGACAAAGTTATCCTAATGAGGTACTTGATCCATCTATCTACCTTATCATATTGGCCTAAGACTCATGCCATCCTCCTCCACTCTTGAATACTTATCCTCAAGCAATAAACCAAGAAGTGTAACTTGCTACAATTCATGCATATTCTCTACCAAAGCTCGGACTACACGGCTGCAAGTTGTATCATTGTGTGGATTTTCTACCTCTACAACATGAAGTTTGACACCCTTAATGAGGAGTAACTCTTCCTCATCTAAATCTGATTCCAAATCAACAAGAAGTTCATTTACTAAAACTAATTTTAAATCATGCACATGGTTTCCATCAACATCACAATGTGATATGCAACATTGCCTTCCTGAACCTCATCATGTAGCTCTTCTTTTTCCTCATTTCCTTGTCCCTCAATCTCGTGCACAACACAAGATTCTTGCACATCCAAAGAGGCTGCAATAGAAGACTAATTTTCTGATTTCTTTTGTAAAGAATGAGTCAAACTCAACTCCACACTCAACTCCTCAATCTGATTTTCCACCATAAGGGGAGTCACTTGAGAGTCTTCCAAAGATTTTCTAGTCTTCACTAGCTCTATAGTGAGTTGATCAACCTCTTCCTCTTTCCTCCTCAATGCATCTAAATATACGACACTCAAATCAAGTAGGTGATCTCTATCAGAAAGAAGGGATAAATAATTATTTTTCATACACTCCATGGCTGTCTTAAATGCTTGCAAATCAAAAATAGTTGAAGCATCATCAATGCCACTATGTCTCCCCTCAAGTTGAACCTTCCATAGGTAATTTCCCAACCTTAAATTGGTTCTCCAAATCATGCTTCAGGACAAAGGTAAATTCATTAGTTGAAGTAGTGGGCTGCCAATGGAGAGCTTGACTCTCATCAAAAAATTCTTCTGAAATGTTTTCTTTCTAGTATGAAACTAAGGCTACATTAGTTCCCATCACAAACACCTCATCATCAATCCAAAATGTGGTCTCAATGGATGATGATTCGCTATCCTCATGTAGAGAGGTAAGAATGATCTTAGGACTATCAAAAGAGTCCCCAAGTATAGCCTCTATGTTGCCTACTAGGATACTCATGCAACCCTATCCTCTAGGATCCCTTGTTTCTCCCTCTCTACCTTCTGTAGGATCACTTGGATGAAGATCAACTAAAATAGACCCAATCTCTATACTATTTCTCCTTGCTTCCCCTATTGACATTTCTTCCCTATATTTTGATTTTTCTTCTTGTGTAGGTGATGTGACATTATTGGAATCAACTATCACACTAGAAGATGCTTTATGATCACCTAAAGAGTCCATGCCATTGCTATACAAAGCACTGACATGAACTATGCTATCCTCTAATGTAGGAGCCTCTTGTGAAACCTCTTGCAAGGACGATGTAGACAAATCATTACCCAAGGTTGTCCTAATGCCTTCTTGATTCAAATCAGCATGTCTATCTAATTCAGATGAATATAATTTTTTTCATACCTCATTGGAACTTGCAAACACCCAATCATTCTCATGAAGAGTTGTATCAATAATGTGTGAAAATTCTCTAAACAATTCATAAGCTATAGTGTGATATTCCTTCCTTGCATGCTCAGTCTTGTGGCAAAGATTCGGGTGCATGTCCATGTAGTTCTTGAAAGGAAAATTCTCCTTAATACGTTGAGGAAGAGTGCTATACTCCTCAAATATGCTAGTCACCACCACTTCTTTGTTTTGTGGTGTTGGGATTTTGCTAGTAGAAAGTGAGGTTTATCTATTAGAGAGTCCCAACCATGAAAGTGAATCATTTAAATGCTACAATTTTTGTATGGTCTTGTATTGTGTTTACTCAATTTCTTTCCATGCCTATTTATTGAAAAATAACTTTGCCATGCTGACCTTTTTCACTGTCCCAACTGAAGACCACTAAAAACCAAATCCAAACTGACTTGTGCACAACTAATTTCACACCAACAGGCTTGCATGAATGTGGCTCTGATACGATTGAGATATCCCTACTAAATCTAACCCCAAAAACTCATTTTTCAAAGTGTTGACATTTCGTCAAACAATTGTTGTGCAAACTCATAAATTCTAATTTTTTGACTACTGTTCTAATTTTTTGAGTATTGTTTGACTATTTTTGATGTTGGTTTGAGTGTTTTCAATGCCAATAACATAAAGGAAATGCATAGAATTGATATATAAATGATTACACAATATAAATTAATAAACCCACTTCCATTTATGCCATTAAATTAAAGATATAAGGTCTAATTAAAATGACAATTATGCCTAATATGGAAATTATCAGACTGTAACAGCTCTATTAAACCCAATACACCAATAACATACCCGTTCTATGCCAGCATGAAAATACAATGTATGAAGGATAATATGAGCATGATAACAATGGTAGAAGACTGAAATAGAATGTGAAATATGTAGCTACAAGTCTAATCATTGTTGTGGAAGTGTTGATATGAAATTGGTTACCAAAATCAACTTCAAATGCCCATGAAACCCCTTCCAAATGATGGTGCACCAACTAGAAATGGTATGGCTAGTATGGAAGATGCCAAATCCTCAATGTAAACTTGTCAAATGGCTGGAATAAATCTGTAATGATGATTGTGCCACAAACCCTAGGTGCGCTTGGCAAAAAATTGTATAGCCAACAAGTAGAATGCAAACATGTCATATTATTGGCCTAGTTGAGACTCGATCTATCAATGGTTGCACTTGATCTGAAGAAATATACTAATATAACACTACTGCAAACTTAGGCCTAAAAAATAAACACTTGAAACTCCTCCAATGAAGCCCAAATGAAGACCCAAGGTAGGTCCTCCTCAAAGGTGAACTAGGTTCTCATCCAATTCACGATATCCCTTGGGAGTTTTCATTCCCAAAAGACTAAAACCAAGCTAAAACCCTTCTCCAAAGCTCAAACCTATAAATGTTGATATGAAAAATGAAAAATGAATGCCAAAATAGAAGCCCAAAATTGACTTTATAACCTCCCGTGAGCTTTTTAAAAACAACTTTGTTTCACTAGGATGGGGGCACTTTTCACTATGCACTTTATAATTCTCTATTACTATTCACTTTTACTATTCCATTAAAGAAAACTTTAATATTTTCAATTTATTCTTGGATTCAACAACTGAACTCCAAATTGAAAGGCTTGTAAAGCTCTCGGCTAGGCTTTGCATCCCTCGGTTGGGTTCCCTAACAATATTGTTGACCTACGAGAGCCCTAATAGTAGGCCAACCTTGGCTAGTCTGAATTTCCTAAGGAGGGGACATTACATACAACACAACAATGTTCATATACTCATTATAATCTCATGTGTTATATATCTAGTAGTTCATTAATATGCATGCATTTCATAAAATGATATCTAATATATCTATCACAACCTCTCAATTTTTCTCATATTTTTTTATCTCTCTTTCTATGTATATGCCTCTATATCTCTTTGTACTTCCACCTCTATATCTCCATGTTTTTGTCTCTCCATGTGTGGTATTGTGATCCTTTCCCTACAGTTTTTTTGTATATAGGGACATGTCCCTTCACTATTTTTACATAATTATGCCTTTTTGGAGATGTTACAAGTCATGTAATTATGTCACATTACTTTTCTTTTGACTTGCAATGTTTTTTCTCAATTTTACTTAGTTAGCTTTATCTCCAAATTTCTTCCCCTAGTCTAAATTATTAGTAGGGTAAATAGCATAGTCATGGAAGCATCTACAAACCACTACATTTTATTGCAAGAAGAATGTGAAGCACTTAGCTAACTCTTATAGAAGCTAAGAGACCTAAATATTATAATGGACACATCTATAATATATTAAATATGTATATATAATATAGAATATAAATAGAAAGAAGGAAGTAAGATAAAATTAAGGAAGATAGAGAGACGTAGAAAGGAAAGAAATTAAGATGTATTTGAAATGAACTCTTGATACAATATTTTTATTGGAATAATAAATGAATAGATACTAATACATGAATGTAGTTATGGTGTGTAAGGGACTATGAAACATAAAATTAGTTTTTGGGCTATCACCATTCTATTTCTAATATTATTGTATTATAACATAATGTAAGTTACAAAATATCTAATCTTCCATATATTATAGACACCACGGTATAAATATAGCATGCAAGACTCCAAGACTCTTGAAAAATATAGCCTATGAATTCACTTTTCTTGCCAATATTTGGTTCTTTTGTCAAGACCCTAGTTAAACAATAAAGAATATATCAAATCATAAAGCTACCAATTGCATGGTTAAAGAGAATTATTTGAAAGGAAATATAAATAAGATAAATAAATTATGATACGTGGTAGACTTCTAAGGTCTTAGTCTTGTGAGAGGGAGTATGACACTTAGGAAATGTTGAATGGATAAACTAGAAATTTATAATTCTATCCTAGGAGATTAAATTTGCATACCATGTTAGATAAAAAATAAACTTAAAAGCTACCCAAAACCTAGTGCAAGAAAGAAAGAAAATAAAACAACTTATGCAATGCTATGAAATCAAAATAGCATAATAGAGTTAGTTCCTGCAAGATTTCCAAATACTCAAAAAAAATGATGAGAGCTCACAAAAGCATGAATGCATAAAAAGTTGGAGTAGATGTACATATATAGAATAGAGGGGATGAAAAACCAACCAATAAAAAGATTAACTCCAACTACCAAAAATAGGTGGAATTTATACTCATGAAAGATGACATATTCCCTTATTATGACCCACACACTATATAACTAAGCAAGTTAAGCCAAGTTTGTAAGAAAATACATAATATTTAACTAAGAAAAAAGAAAAATATATGCTAAGAGATTCACCATTTTGATGAAGTCTAGATTCTATTGAGAGAATAGTCCATCAATAAAATTTGGCATAAGAGGTAACCGAGCATTTATTTTTATTTCCATAAAGAATTGACACCATTGGCTATTCCCAACCCACTTACGATAACTTGTAAATGGTGTGAGCTATTAATAGTGAGATGATTTTAATGGTTGTGGTTGGGATCAAAAATGTCATGTTAATAGACCCTTGTGAAATTGTTGTAAGATTGTAAATACTTCATCTTCTTGAACACACCTCAATAAGACCCCATCAAAATTCCTTCTAAAGATTATTCCATCAACTAGAGTGTATGTAATGTCCCAAATTCTATATGCTCTCCTCCTAGCTATAGAAAACTCATCTAGGTATTGTCTACTCTCCATATACTAACTTTTTTATTATTCCATCCAATTGGTTTGGCTTTATTTATCAAGCTTGTCTATGTTAGGTAATGATGTGATGTCCACCTTTCATAATACATTATAAATATAATATTAAATTTATTAATGTGGTGAACCTAAGTGATCTAGGGATGTGTACGTCATATGGGTTAGCATTTTTGGGGCCACTTTATGTGTTGTATATAACATTGAATTAAATATTTATTATCGGGTTACACATGGGAAAAATATTTAATGTTGGAAAAATTTAGTACCAAAACTAAATGTGGGGGTTAATGGTATTGTAAGCTCATGGTATTAGTCACATGGATTTATGCAATACCACTTGGTAGTTTTGTGTGAGCTTGTTTCTATAAAAGAAAACATATGTGTAGTTGTCTCAGGTTGGCTTGTTGGCTAGTTGACTATTTTGGCTAAGGGGTTGAGAGAACCTTTTGTTGGTATTTATGAAGGTTGAAGCATGGGATGGGATGTGTGGTTACATGATTGTTCACATGGAGTGCTAGTAGGGGGAAATTGATGTTTCAAAGGTGTTCATGGAGGACTTTGAAGATGTATTTTTTATATTAGATATAGTTTAATAACGGTTACAGATAACTGCCATCACAACTTTTAGACCTTAGAGAGAAACATACAATTGAGCATCAAATAACTAGCCCAATGCACGAGTTAGTAAATGAGCTATAAAAAAGTATATATATCTATCCAATCAGTAGAAATAAATTTATTGTTATGATTTAATCTATTACTACTATTTATACATGTAGCCATATATACAAAAAATCTAGCCAAAGATTTTGATCTTATGGTCCATTATGGCCTACATTGTTGGGTTCATTGTCATCCTTGGTGTCTTCTCCTTCAAGAAATTGAATATTGGACATGACTTCCTCTATGTTTGTATCCACCATATCAAAACTTGGTGGGTCCACTTGTTGTTGTGCCCTTTGTCTTTCTAGGTCAAATGCTTCGTTTACTGCACTTTGTAGTTCTTCTATGGACGTCATAAATACCTTGATTTCTTCCTTGTTTCGGGATCATGCATGATCACATTTCACTTCATCCCTATTGATTATTGTAGTACCTTCTCTAATAAGTCTCATTAGTTTCACCATGGAGAAATCTATGTGAAGTATATACATGCATAGCAACATTGAAAAAAGTGAGTCTTTTTGCTGAATCAGTAAATGTCCTCTTGTTACCCTTAAATTTGTCTTCATTTATCGCTTTTGAAATGTGGCACATTATTTTAGTAGATAAGAAATTCCAAAAAAATTACATTCATTTGTATTTTTTAGATCAATAAGTAAGACATATTTATAATTGATTTTATCCTTTTTATCCCAAATTTATAAGTTATGACAAAATAATCTCCAAATTTCTTAAGCATATAAATAGTCAAATAGAATATGCTTTACAAGTTTAGGTGTCTTGCAAAGAGTTAAAATATCAACATCCGAATGATTAGTCTTGAAATGAAGTCTTTGTAATAAAACAATCCACTTAATACAAAATTTCTTAGGATCCATAGAATTATGCCAAACAAAAGAGAAAGTATTATGCCATTATTTATCAATCCAAGAAAGACCCCAATAGTTATTTACATGTTCAAAGATAGAAGTATTACAAGTAAGATCTTTGTAAATGGTTTTAACTTTGATGTTAGCCAAAGAATTACCATATTTCCATGCAATGTCATTGGAGAGATCTAACTCCTTCTCCATACTCTTGGGAAAGATAGCACCTTGACAAGCTTCCAACAGTGTAGAGTAGGTTCTAAGATTAGAATCAGGAAGGTCAAATTGAGCCTGAAGACTGTCTTAATTTTTTAACCTTGTTGGGAAACAAGAGGGGACACAGAAACACCCACATACTATGCCATAAAGTGAAAATAAGGACAGCTCATTTGCCACATTGACCCTTAGAGAGAAATTCATGCAAAACAGTTTTAACAACACAAATAAAGATTACAACAACCATGAAAGATGAAACAAAAGACATGAACACACAGATATACGTGGGGAAAACCCTTTTGGGTAAAAAACCCCACACTTCAAAAGCCCAAACCACCATTATATTATTCAGCAACAAAAATACAGTTAGAATATAATATCAAGCTTGCAGACTTTATAGGAGATTTACATCTTGTTTCATTTTGGAGAAAATTTGGTAGCATAACCCCTTGTGACCATCTCTCTCAGGAGGAGACATCTCACGGCTACACAACTACATGACTCAACCACCAACCTCTCAGCCTCACTATTGCACAGTCACTCGACCTTCACCTTCTGCAAGATTTGTCTCTCCCAGAGTGTCACAACCTCTCAACATACACCCAGGTTCTTAGCTAGTCTGCGCCCAGCATCTCGACCTCTCTACTTGCAACCAGCCTCTCAGCCTACATCCAGCATCTCGACCTCCTTGGCTTATTCGGTGCCTAGTCACTTGACCTCCACGTAGCCTCTCGGCCTCCTTGTATCCTCTCAGTCTCCTCCTAGTAGCCTTAGTCAGTACTCAACTCTTTGGCCTCACATGCAACCTCTACACCCTCTAGTTATCGGCGCTCATAGTCATCGCTTCTCGCTACTCCAAGCTTCAAGCTCCAAGAGAGTTTCCCTTAGCCTTCACTGCATTTAGCCTTTTGGCCTGCAACTCAGATTGACAAGGGTCAACCTATGCTCTGTGAGAGCTTCCACAAGAGACACCCTAGCCAATGCCAAGAGTATTCATCCCTATCGCTAACAAACTATTCAACTACTGCGCCCCTTTAGGGTTCCACCTCGAGCAATATGCCATCATCTAATGTTGGTCATTAGATAGGTAGTTAAACAAATCTCCACCTTCAAACTTGGTGTTCTCCATGAGTCAACCATCGAGCACATGGGCCCACATGCCATCTATCCTCCACATCATCGCCACTTGTCGGCCTTCATCATGATCCACCAACCAATTGGGTCTCAAGTGGTCCCCACATCCATAGACATCCAAGTCACTCTATCACTAGAGAACCAAAATTTAGAACCTCTAGATAGAGGTTACAAAGTTCCTAGAACCTATGACTTGTTGCTAAGGGAATTGCCCTCTCACCCAAAGCTCAAACTTCCAAACCTCACGATGGAGGTTACAAAGTTCCTAGAAGTCGAGACATCCCGATAAAAGGATCGCCCGAGACTCAAACTTCACAACCTCCATTCAAAGGTTAGGAATTTCCATAAAGCCGCGACAATGAGCAAAGGGGTCACCCAATCGAAAGAAACCCAAACTTCACAACATCTACTAAAGGTTAGGAAATTCCTAATCATCGTGACAACAAAGGAGATCAACCAGTCAGGAAGTCAAGAAACTTCTGAACTCTACGACAAGGTTCCAAGGTTATAAACTACAATGATCCCATGACCAACTTGATGACACCTAGTTATGAACTTTCAAAACCCCGTCAGATAACTCAAGCTAATCAAGGAGGAAAATACAAGCGCTCTAGGAAGTGACCAAGCCAGTAATTCTGGTCACATTTCTCAACATTCTCCCACTTGATGAAGAACTTACTAGCTCCTTCCAAAGAAAACACAAGAATCTTAAACAATGCTTTCATGGTCCAACCAAGACACCTACAATAACATCCAAGATATCCACCAACTCAGGAAATAGTTCCATCCATCCTCCACAGGAAAAATGAATGAGGCAAGGCGTATATGCAACAATCTGAAGAACACAAGCATCAAATCCTACAGATGGAAAAGGCACCAACACAACCACCACTACAATGTGCTCATGAGCTATACAGAAGCAACAACCATCAACTTCAAATCCCTCAACTCGAACACATATGTGAAGCCATCCTCTAGAAAACAAGATAGAACATTAGCTAGAACAACTAGAAAACTAGCTTCTCCCATCCAATTGATCAACACACATGAATGAAAATAGCACCCACAACATGTGCTAATCCATCCAATCACTCATACCTCCAAGGTATCAACATCAGTAAACTCATGCCAGCAACACAACCAACCCATCAAATGTAGAAACAAGCTCCATGTGCCAACCAGTCAGAGAAGACAAAGCACAACCAGGAACTCCCACTACATGGGTAACACCAAAACTGAAAGATCAAGGCATATAACAAGTCTACCAACAACATCACATAGAGTGTGTAAACATGTAGTTTCAAGGAACCATCCACAATTATATGCACATCATGTAGTTGTAGAAAATCCTCCTACATACACCTCTAAATGCCAAGTGTCACCTTATTCTCCATGTATCCATGAGCACCTGCAACCGATCATCTCATGCTAAACTCCAAATACAACATTGCACCATCATGAAGTTCTCAAGCATGTGACCAATGCACCCAATACACAAAGAATCACCAGACCATTTTCAAAGCTCCAATCGTCTAAACCAAGAACTTATCATGACATCATGATCTACGCATCCCCCTTAGGAGATCCCATACTCCAGATGAACATACAATGGTCTCAAGAGAAATGCATCATGCCAAAACTCTAATGCACAATTAATAGTATACCATGACATGAAACAAAAACAAACTCTAAACCAACATCACCTGTCAAGCATTTCCAACCTCTCTTCCAAAGACTCCAAGAGTCCTCCATGGCTCCAAGATGTTACACATCTTCAAATAGTGTCCATGCAAAATGAAAAAGAACTCTTTTGCAGCAATAGGATCTATGAGTCCCTCCTAGTAACATCTGCAACACTAAAGAAGATCATTCACCACCATGTGATGAAAACTTAGTTATTGCTAAAGCTGCCATTGAACTATGACACTGAGCTCTCCAAGCATCATAACCAAACATCTGCTGAACTAAAAACCCTCTAGGTCCACAATAGCAACATGTCCATCTGACAACAATTCCAAGTAGCACCAAGATCTCTAGACCAAGTAGATAATAACCATCACTGTTGAAAGCTTACACAGGGTAGTGTATCCAAGCTATCCATGACATCATGATAAACATACTATAGGTCCCCATAGCTAACTATTCAAGCACTTGACACCGTCCATCCTCTTATCTCAAAGCAGCTACACCAATGCACAAGTGACCATAGACAAGGCTAGCTAACAAGTCTGCACCAACGATGAATCAAACTCATGGATATAGACAGTCCAATTTCAATTTCTCTCACAACAAACATGTAGGTAAAGACAGCCCACAACATTCCACAACCTATAGATCCATTCAATAGAAACATGCAAACCCATCATCGCATTGGAAACAACAAAACTAAGATCTCAAAGAGAACAACAACATAGACAACATGACTCAAACACCAGATCAAGCTTAGATCTGATTCGCCAATCATGTCCAAAACAAGCACCATAGTCAAGAAACCCACGAGCACCACCACAAGATTGTTGAGTGACAAATCACATACCAACAATCCCATGCAGAGAAGATATCACACCTTCTTAAACCATGTCAAACTGCAACTATATCATCTAGTCACACCCAAAAGCTAGGGTCTAGAAAATAGCTTAACAACTCTAGATAACCACAAGTTTTACTTGACCGTGTAAAACCTACAAAACCACAGAGCCATGCAAGTACAAAGAGTAGTTCAGGAACACCAATCCCATTTCAAGACAACTCTAAAACCACCAACATGCACATGCATCTGAGAGATGGGCTATTACAAAAGATCCAAATCATCCAATGATCAACTCCATAGCCTTCATGCAACCAAGGTACTAGAGAAAAATGCCTTCAATACCAGGTCAAAACACCTAGCATAAGCACATTACTCCATTCCTGAACAATAACCCAATCTTCTCCATATCATCAAGGAGCCTCCCACATAAACACCCACTATGCAAGCTTTGATGCAACACATCCACAAAGCAAAAATATTCCACCCTATGCATCGGGATCATTCACTGCCAACTCATAAGCTTCAGGTCACATCATTTCAATATGACCAACTCAAGTCTCTCCATCTTCACTTTCTTTCATGTTGCATGTTGTCTCAAAAACTTTAACATAAAAGCAAGAACTTCCACTCATCAAAGGATCAAAACACAAACTGATTCCTCCAGATTTCCTCAAGCCCAAGACTAAGAAATCTTCACAAAAGGAATACCTAGAATACCTAGAACCAACAACATGCTAGGAAGAAACACATCCTAGAAGAAGGCTCTGATACCACTTGTTTGTATTAGGGAGCCTTGGAATCCACACTTCCTACAGTCACACAGCTCTGATACCACTTGTTGGGAAACATGAGGGGGACATAGACACACTCACATACTATGCCATAAAGTGAAAACATGCACAGTTCATTTCCCACATTGACCCTTATAGAGAAATTCATGGAAGATAGTTTCAACAACACCAATAAAAATTGCAACAACCATGAAAGATGAAATAGAAGACATGAACACACAAATATTTGTAGGGAAAACCCTTTCAAGTAAAAAACCCCACACTCCAAAATCCCAAATCGCCATTGTATTATTCAACAACAAAAATATAGTTACAATACAATATTAGGCACACAGCCTTTGCAAGAGATTTACATCTTGTTTCATTCTGGAGAAAATTTGGCAGCATAACCACTTGTAACCACCTCTCTCAGTAGGAGACATCTCATGGCTACACAACTACATGACCCAACCACTGACCTCTTGGCCTCACTATTGCACAGTCGCTCAACCTTCACCTTCTACAAGATCTGTCTCTCCCACAGTGTCACAACCTCTCAACATACACCTAGGTTCTCAACAATTCTGCAGGCAACATCTCAGGCTCTTTGCTTGCAACCAACCTCTCAACCTGCATCCAACATCTCAACCTCCTTGGCTTATTGGGTATCTAGCCACTCGACCTCCACACAGCCTCTTAGCCTCCGCACAATCTCTACTTGGTAGCCTTGACCAGTACTCAGCCCTTCGGCCTCACATCCAACCTTTATGCCCTTTGGCTATTTCTAGTCACAGTCATCGCCTCTCTCTACTCTAAAATTCGAGCTCTGAGAGAGTTTCCCTCAACCTTCATCGCATCTGACCTTTCGACGTGCATCTCAGCTTAACTAGGGTCGACCGCTGCTCTGCGAGAGCTTCCACAAGAGGTACCCTAGCTGATGCTAAGAGTATTTATCTCTATCACTAACATACTATTCAACTACTGAGCCCCTTTAGGGTTCCACCTTGAGCCATATGCCATCATCCAATGTTGGCCATCAAATAGGCAGTCAAACAAATCTCCACCATCGAACTTAGGGTTCTCCATGAGTCAACCATCGAGCACATGGGCCCACACGCCATCTATCCTCCACATCATTGCCACTTGTCGGCCTTCATCATGATCCACCAACCAATCATGTCTCAAGTGGTCCCCACATCCATCAGCATCCAAGTCACTCTATCATTGGAGAATCAAACTTCAGAACCTCTAGACAAAGGTTATGAAGTTCCCAAAACCCGTGACTTGTCGATAAGGGAATCGTCCTATCTCCTAATTAGGAAGTTAAGAAACTTTCAAAATCTATGACAAGGTTCCAAGGTTAGAAACTGCAACGATCCTGCAACTGGCTTGATGATGCCTAGTTATGAACTTTTAGAACCCCATGACATAACTCATCCCAATGAAGGAGGAAAAGACAAGTGCTCCAGGAAGCAATCAAGCCAGTAATTTGAGTCACATTTCTCAACAAACCTCCCATGGGTTAACACATTCCCCAAAACTTTGATGCCTCTTTTAAACCAATTTTTGGCCAAGTAGCCTTGTAGCAAGGTAAGTGATTCATTTGTATGATCAAGGTTCCAATAGATGGAATTGCAATTTTGACATTTTCCATTATTTATGAGGGTTACATTATTAGCTTTGAACTGTACATTGTGCTTTATTAGTTTCCTTTCCTTACACAGTCTTCTAAAAACCAAGGATTCAACTTGGATCATAGGGTGCTTGTTTAGGAGGATGTCACTCAGGGGTAGCCCTTTCCAAGGATTTTCCTGCATAGGGGCCGCCAACTAAATATTGTTTCTCACCAACACCTTCCATGGTTCATTTCCAACCAAATCCTTTAGAATCCATTTAGCAACTAGAGCTATCCCTTGCAACCTTAAGTCTTTTAGGCCAATTCCATCATTTATCTTGTCCATGCAACACCACTCCCACTTCACCAAATGTCTTTTCCTTCTACCTTTCCCATCTAGCCACAAAAATTTCCTTATCCGAGGTCTTTTGTATATCATTGACTTGGTACTTATAGAAACAAAAAATTGGGGAAAAATAGATATTGTAGGAGGATAGTATCTTTTGGAATATTTAAATTTTGCTAGAAAATGAGAGGTATTGTTTGTTCCATCCTAAGTAGCTTCTTTTCTATCTTAGTTCTGACCCAATTCCACATCTCTTTGAGATCTGGACTAACATCAAATAGAATTCCCAAATACCTAACTTGTTTATTGGGTCTTCCCCATTGAAACCCAAAGTGTTTCAACCAATCTAGAGGGGAATCCTCCCAACCAAGGACAATGGATTTGGCTTTGGATAATATTGCACCAAAAGCTTGATAGAAAAGGTCAATTTTCTTCATCAACGATTCCACATTACTTTGTTCAAGGTCCAAAAAAATAGCAATATTATCTATGAATTACACATTAACTAACTCATTATTATCAAGAAGCTTGATCCCTTTGATCCTAGGGGAGATACTATCATCCCTTAGCATGTAAAACAATGCATCTAATGCTATGAAAAATAGAGTAGGCATCAAGGGTTAGCATTGTTGGATGGATCTCTCCAAGGTAATTTCTTCTAAGAATTTTCCATTGACATCGATTAGAGTGGAAGAATCTTTCAATAGAGTGCCAACCATCTTGAATAACTAAGTAGGAAAGCCAAATTCTTGTAGAGCCATTCTTAGGAAAGCGCATTCCACCCAGTCATAAGGTTTTTCAAAATCAAGTAGGAGCATTGTTGAATCCTGATTGGATTGTTTGGCCCACTCTAGTTCTTCCCAATTTGTGATCAAGTTTTCCAGTATGTATTTTCCTTTTATAAATCCAGTTTGGGTATTTTTGATGAATTTTGGAAGGATGTTAACCAATATTAGAGCTATTACTTTTACCAAAATATTATATGAGATGTTCAGTAACATTATTGGCATCCAGTTCTTTACTAGTTTCTTTTCCCCTCCCTTTGAGAGGAGTTTCATAATCCCTCTATTGATTCTTTTACCCAATGAACCTTTATCCAAGGCTTCCTTCTATACCTTTGAAACATAGAAAAATAGGTTTTATTAAATCAATTGAAATGGGGAAAAATAGGGGTATAATGGACCTACCTTCCTATTTTCATTAGGAAATGAGATCCACACAAAGAATTGACTTACAACCCTTAGGTGAGTCAACTCAATGAAATAATCTATTGATTTCCTTATGACTGAGGATGGGGGTATCAACCTAAACAACACTTTTGGGAGAAAAATAAAAAATAGCAAAGCACCATAATTATGCAAGCTTAACACTTAGATCTTGTAAATGAACCATAAAACTATGAGAAACAACAAAGTTTTGTTAGATCTATGAAGGGTTAAACACTATGTACTTATCACCAAAAGCACTTTCTAAAATGTTGTCTAGGACTCATTCACCCAATGGGGAATGAGTCATTTTTATAGGAATTAGAATCTAATTTCATGATCCTTAGGCCTTTGTTCTACACTTTTGATTCCCTAGGTCCCACTATTAGAAAGCCAAAAATAAATTTGGGATCTAAGTTTCTATGGCTTGAAAAAAAATGTGACAAAAAATGCAACTTTACAAAATTGCTCTTTTGAGATCTTCAACCTATGAACCTGCACATAGAAGAGGGGAAAAATTGTTTGTTTTTGGTGGATGGGGGTTTCCCTTGGTCAAACCCCATTTGGGTAATTAAACCTTGAATTGAAATAATGAAATATGAAAGGAATGATGAATGAACAATTATGTGTTGCAACTCACCAAATCCTTAAATAAACCTTTGGAGGATTGAGATATTGATCTTGATGTTGTATGAAATGGATTCAATGGATGTGGATCTTGATATTTGAAATATGACTTGAATTTTTGACTTGATCTTTGAAACCTACATCACAATGTTAGCTCCAAAAACATTCATGATTGAACATAACTTTGACATAATGCTTGAGATCTCAATTGCTATTGTAGATGATTTATAAATCTGCCCTTGAATGCTCTTGACAATAATATTTTCTCTTAGGGTAGATCTCTAATTGAAAAATTCTAGTTGATTTTATGAAATAACCTTGTATTTATAGATATCTATCCTTAATTTCCTAAAAATTAAACACTACAAGTCAACATTGAAATTTGAATTTGGGATTATAAAAATACCACCAAAAATATATTTTTAAAATGTGTTCAAAGGCTTAGGAGGACTCATTCTACCATGGGTGAATGGGTCCTAGGTCCCTATTCTTGGAACACACATTACTCAAGGTAAAGTATTATGTATTAGCATTAACTGTTGTTGGGTTTTCCATTCAGAAAATGTAATTCATTAGGCTTGTAGACATAAAATAGGGCTTATTAAGGCATAAATAATTCCAATTTAATTGAGGGGACCCAAACAAAGTGTAAAAATGTAAAGGAGTACATTTTTCTACACTACAACCTGTAGCAAGTCATCACACACCCTCTCTAAAAAGAATTTGTAAAATTCTAAAGATATTCCATCCCATTCAAGGGACTTGTCATTTCTCATAGAAAGCATGGCATTCATTATTTCTTCCCTAGTAATATCTACTTCAATTTTAAGGGAGTCTTCCTTGATGATTTTCTTGGGGATGTGTCTTTAGATGCTAGATTTGGCCCTTAAGCCCTCCTCACTACCCCCTTCTGAGGTGAAAATGGTCATAAAAATGGAATGAAATTGCTCTAGTATTTCCTCCTAAGATATGAGAATTTTTTCCCATCCCAAATTTGATCTATCTTCCCCTTTATGTACTTAAATAAAAATTTAGAGCCTTTATCCCCATGGGTGAGCTAGTTTAGCTTAGCTCTAATCTTTTTCCCCTTCACCTTGTGGGCCTAGATTTTCCTTAGACTATTCTTGGCCAACATCAAGCCCTCACACAGGTCTTCATCCTTAAGCTTTTTTTGCAACTTTTCCTTTGTTGTAAAGAGGAAATCCTACAAATCCCTCTCCTCCTTCATACCATCCAAAGCTTTTTTTCTTTCCAATCATTTGGAAGAGAACCCTTCAACCTTCCACATTTTTACTCCACCTCTCAATGGTGATTGTATCCTTCAACATTCATTTGTTTGTTTCCCTAAGGGAGGCAATAATATCTAGACAATCACTATCTTTTAACAGTTGGGTATTAAGGATAAACCCAAATTTTGACCTTTCTTCCTTAGGTCTGCCTTAGCAGAAGATGAGATTTTATTTGTTAGGGTGGTGACCAAAGAGGGTGTAAGGATACACCTGCACTTTGACACCCTCACTATTTGGGCAAAATTGAAGAAGTCTTTGTTTGCATAGATTCTATCCAATCTGTAGTAGATCTGATTTCCTCCTTTCTAAGCATTACACCAGGTAAACAATATCCCTTTGCACTCTCTTTTGTTTCCTTACATAGGATCAACCAACCTATGCTTATTCTTTAATCTTAGCCAAAAATGTTTCGCATTGCCTTTCAAGGACATGTCAATCCCTCTCCACTTATCCTCTAGATGCTCCACCATGTTGATGTCCCCCCAATACCCAGGGGACATCAAGGAGGTTGTCCAACCACTGCCAATTCTTTCCCTAATATCATTAGGGGAATAGATAGAAGAAACCCCAAATGCTTTCCCATCTTTCTCTAGAGTGGCCCACACCACTTTGTTGCATGGAGAGGTTCCATTGCCAGTTATGAATTGAGCCCACTAATTGGACATAAGGATAGCATCCCCCCTTCCTTTTTCATGCATTATGGAGAAAGAGGTAGAGCCATTCTAAATGAATTTTAGATTTGATTCCAAGGTAAATCTAGTGGCTTTTATTTCTTGAAGGAATGCAAAGTCCTTATGGTTTACAAGGTTAAGGAACCTTCCTATGATATATTTCTTGTCAGGAAATTCAATACCCTTGACATTCCAAGATGTGAATTTAAGAATCATTATTTGTGGTCATGGGGGTATTATCCTTCTCATTTCTAAACTACTCAAAACACTTGGGCAACTTATCATCAAGCTCTAGTTTTTTTTGCAATAGGTGTGTGTATTACTATACTATTTTTTTTCCTCTTGTTTTTGGAAGGAAATGTCCTCCTGCCACTTGTGAGTGGGTTGCTATATTTTCTTGGCATCCCTAGCCCAACTCTTGGTTTGGGGATTTGAAAACACTACCCCTCAGCGACATCCTACTCCTCACTACATCCTATGTCGCAGCTAGGTCCTTAGGGTCTTTTGGTTTACTTTTATTTTTTCTATTAGTTTTCTTGTTAACTAGTTTTTCTACATTAGATCCCTCCTTGGCCTCAAGATGGAAGGTGACAACATCTGCATCCAACCCAATGTGCATGGTTTTGGTGCAAGGGACCAAATTGGGGTTAATAGATTGATCATGGGTAGTTTGGGGTATCTTGTCTATTGAGGTAAGTCCCACAGCCAAGTCAAGAGCCTCAATTGTGTGAGCATCTCCCAACCAAAGCTCCTTGGTGTTAGTAGAGAGAGTTCCATTTTCATTGCACATTACAATGTTAGGCTTAGTATTCACAGGCTCTTTTTCTTGTACTAAGTCCTTTACCACCTCCAGAGAGGTGCCCCCTTTGTCCATGGTCAATTTACTAACCGTAGTCTCATCCTTGTTATTAGTGGCCTTTTCAAGGAAAAAATGATTATAGGATCTAGTAAAATAATATTGCAAGGTACTTGGAGGGTTATTATCCTCATATTTCTTTTCCATATTCACTTTTATTCTTTGCATTATCTCCCTCATAAAAATCTACTAAGTATTCAACTTTTTTACTAGCCCATAACTTTTGACAAAATATTGGGTGATTTAGGAGGCATCCAAAACAACCTCCTTGATAGTAATGGATTTGGTATTCTTTCACCATTTACCACCTCCTCGTAATTCTTTTGTGCAAGGATGGAGAACTGATTCACAATTGGCACCTTAAAGGGTTGGCTGCTTGAGGATGGAGTAGTGATTTGAGTCTCCGCTAAAAGTATTTCTTTATCTCTTTCATGGTTGGCCGAAGATAGGATGGGATTAACATCCATCAAGGGTTGTGACTCCCCTGACCTAGGTATCCATTAATTTATTTCCTTGCCTCTCGCAACCTCCATAGTGTTAGGTCCTACACTTTTATGGTTAGGATTATTATCCATAGTTGACTCTAGTTTGTGGGCACTACCCTTTTCCCATCTTTAAGACATAGGTAACAAGCATTCACCCCACCTAAACATGGTGCGCTTCGTCCTCTCTAATTACAATGTTCTTAGGGATGTCAATACCAGAGCTTAGCCACACCAAGACGCACACATCTAAGTATAGGAGGGTTGCCATGGACTCATCAATTCTAATAATTACACCCAATAGAGCTAGAATTTGTGGTATGACCCCCCAAAACTTTGAAGGGAGGGTTTTAATAATCACCCACTTAGGGCACGATAACACAAGGATTTCCTTAACGATGGTTGTCGGGGACTAGGTTAGGGTTTGAAAGGTGCAACCTCCTACATTCTAGTAGGGTTTCTCCAAAAAATTCTCCTATATGGGACTATTCCTAAAGAAGATGATGAATAGCCCCTACTAAATCATCCTACAAAAACTTATATCAACTCCAAATTTAATACCCCAAACCTTTGAGAACCAAGTGTTAGAATTTTTTTGGTAGGGATCCTATTCATATTCACTGCCATGAAGAAAATTACAAACACTTTAAGCCTCGACCTTTTATTAGATAAGACATTCTTTAATTCAAAATTCGAAGAAATGGACAAATATTTTGGATCGTCAAATGACAACTTACCTTTCATTGATCCATAACTACCAAACTCTTTCTCTATCAGAAATTTAGTGCTGCCAGGAATCGCCTCCCAATGCCAACAAGGATCTCCTTGAAATATTTTTGCACATTATTTTGGGTAGAGTAGTTTTGATTAAAGCTATCTCCTAGGGGTTTGGGTTTGTGGGGGGTTTGTACCCCCTCCATAAATGAGAAGAGGGGTCTAGAACAGCTGCAAGCCCAAGACCCAGAGATTAAACCAAAACACACAAAATACACACATGTGAGGAGAAAAGAAACAAACAAAAAATGACTCAAGGGCACATAGGAAATGAAGAAAATAAGTAAATGCTAAGGCTGGGGACATCCAAGGAGTGACAACCCTAAGTGGGGGAGCACACGGTCTCCTCCATGGCCGCCTACCATGTCTGCCTCAACCCGCCACCAAGAACCCTTCACCTATAACCTCGAACTTCACACACAGTCGTGTGCACTTAATCTCTAGCTCGATATCCAACTCTTCCTTTGAATATGTATTGTAATCTTTATTGTTGAATAATACATGAGTGATGGATGTTTTTGGAGGTTGGGTTTTCCCTCTTGAGGGTTTTCGCAAGGTATATTTTGTGTCATATTTAATGGTATGTTGTATATTCTTTTGCATATGGGTTTTGAATACTTATTTGCATAGATTTATCTATTTAGATTATGTGGAAATTATCTTGAGTGGATGCATCTTTCCTTTTAGTCTCAACATTTTTTTGTTCTTGCTCAATTGGAATAATTAAATCTTTGGTTAAATCTTTAGTCAAATGCTAGCATAAAGCTCAACATTCATTTTTTTTAATCCCTTCACGAACATGTAGGTTTGCTTCTATACAAAGTTATACATGATCTCATAATCTTTGAACATTTGGCTAAAATTGTTCTTATTTTCTATGGGTAAAGATAATAACAATGTTGTAGTTGCACCATACACATACAATGAAGTCTTTTGAAAAATTAATATTTCTTAATACAAAGCCTTTGAATAGTTTTTTTAATAAACTTAAATACATTAACTTCCATAATTATTTATTTAAAAAAAACCTTAAACATTAACATGAAATTTTTTATTAATTTTTTAAAAATATACCTTTTAATATTAAAATAAATTAAATTCAAAAATATTATTTTATAATTTAAATCTATAACATTTCTTCTTAGAGCATCTTAAAAATCAGGTTCAGCTTCTATGACCTTCCTTTTCATACTAAGACAAAGGAAAAATCTAAGTATTAATTTTATTCTATAAAACTATAACATCCCTTCTTTTGGTACCATATAAACATAGTTTCCCTTAAAAATCAGTATTCCGCATCTATGGCCTTCGAATTAGATAAAATCATAAAAGAAATCCCGAAGGAGAAGAAAGCATGAAACTTTTGACTTAGTAAACAAAGTTTTCTGTGATTACTCTTCACGTCAATAAAACTAATTTAATATAGGAAATTTAAAGTCTCGGTGTATTATTTCAAAGCGGTACGAACAAATATTGACTTTGTTATTTGGTAATTTCAAAACAATCACTGTACTCCATCATTAACGCGTGGTCGGCTTAGCGCGTGGGGCACAGACTCCTAACTACATGTGAACAAGTTAGTTCCGCCTGTTAGGGCCTGGAAACTAACGCGCCCCTACAATACTATTTCCACAAAGTCACCGTCCATACAATATCTTTTGTTTTCTGGATGTAATTTCCACGCGAGTGACATAGCGTGTACAATTAGGTTATGTTCAATTATAAAAGCCTGTCAATCGTTACAACAGAATGCATTGATTTGCTTGCTTAGACGTTCGAGTACGCTAAGTCGACAAGCATAGATTTCTCTCCTGAGAAAAAGGTCTCAGTTTGCAACAATGAGATACACTTACTCATTCCTTGCCTTCATTACTTTGGGGATATTTTCGACTGTTGTAAATGGGCAGCTTAGCTCCACATATTACACTACGTCGTGTCCCAATCTGTTGTCGACTGTTAAGTCTGCAGTAAAACAGGCCGTCGCGAACGAGAAGCGGATGGGAGCATCCCTTCTGCGTCTTCATTTCCATGACTGTTTCGTTAATGTAAGAAATTCGATCTCTTGAGCATTGTTGAGATTGGTTTCAAAAGGTTTGATCTATTTGAATCATAGATTTTATTGCAAATATCTTTGGTCTTTGAATCTTCTACAACTATATTTAAGTTCATGATTTTGTAACGATGGTTACTTTCCACTCCTTTTATTCTTGTTATGTTTGTACACAAGAATTTGTCGACCGTGAAGAATTACAATGGTGTTTTCAATACTTAATTGTTAAAGACATGCTGATATTGCAGGGCTGCGATGGGTCTATTCTGTTGGACGACTCGTCGACTTTGACAGGAGAAAAGACTGCAGTGCCCAATGCTAACTCAGTCAGAGGATTCGATGTGATAGACACCATTAAGACCAACGTGGAGGCAATTTGCGGTGGAGTTGTGTCTTGCGCCGACATTTTAGCCATTGCTGCTCGTGATTCAGTTGTCGAAGTAACTCCTAATTCTTCATTCAATATGAATAAACTTATATGGTTTTCTATAGTCTGCTATACTAATAAATTGTTTTTTACTTGTAGCTTGGAGGGCCAACATGGACAGTGCAGCTGGGAAGAAGAGACTCCACAACTGCAAGCCTTAGTGGTGCAAATAGCAATATTCCTGCTCCCACATCAAACCTCAGCGCACTCATCTCATCTTTTAGAGCTCAGGGTCTTTCTACCAATGACATGATTGTGCTGTCTGGTAACTTATTTTCTTCAATCTGCTAATTGGCATAATCACTAACCAAAAACTGTAGCACGTCAACTTATTTTCTTTCTTATTTTCTCATTCAGGTGGTCATACCATTGGTCAAGCTCGCTGCACTAGTTTCAGAGCTCGCATCTACAATGAATCCAACATAGAATCTACATTCGCCACTTCTCTGAAATCAAACTGCCCAAGCAGCAGTGGAGATAACAACCTTTCACCGTTAGATCTTCAGACTCCCACGACCTTTGACAACAACTACTACAAAAATCTGAGAAGCCAGAAAGGACTTTTGCACTCTGATCAGCAGCTTTTTAATGGAGGTTCTGCTGATTCTCAGGTGACTACGTATAGTACCAATCAGAACACCTTCTTCACAGATTTCGCTGCTGCCATGGTGAAAATGGGAAACATCAGTCCTCTAACTGGCACCAATGGACAGATCAGAAAAAACTGCAGGAAACCCAATTGATAGCCATAACAAACGCATCAACATTTTTGTCATATATACTACATATGTTTGCTGTTGTATTCATGATTCACTTTAATAAATCATAGATTTGGTGTCATTGTTTGTCATTTAATAAATAATGTGCACAACGTTTTAATTGTTCATGAGCCAGAATTAATTCTATATTATGTCGATAGATATTTATAATTTCTTGAGGGGATATATCAGAATAATTTCCTTTATTTTTACGGCTGTGATAAAACCATTCATTCGCTTTATTTGAGAAAGGTAAAATTAGTCTTGAAAGTTTGACAAACAGAATAATTAATTTGTTTCGTTCTAATGCTCAATTGGTTACGTTGAAACCCTTGAACATAAATCATCCAAAAATAGATGTTGTGTTGCTGCAACTATTGGTAATGCTTTGGCCTCCACAAGTTTCAAATGTCGTTTACCAGGCATTAATAATACAAAGATAAAACACAAAAATAGCACAGTCACGAACACTAAAAAAAAAGCTTGAATTTTGGAGGCAACTGAAATTTAATGTGATAAATATTTGGTAAGAGAGTTACATAAATAAACAAAAACAAACCCACTGGAAATCATAATAGCAGTCACAAACACTACAAAAAAAAGCTTGAATTTGGGAGGCATCTAAAGATGAATACAACTTAAAAACAACTCCACTAACACGCTTGAATGTGATTTTAAGTGAAAGTGGCAGAGTCAACGTTGCAATGCACAATATTGTCAATTGAAAAATTTGGAATAAAATGAAACATAGTGTAATTCTGTTAAGTCATCTTTTGCAGTCCCACAAATAACATCCGATCTAATTCGAAGTCAACAGATGCAGTTGCCTCTTGACTTGAACTATTACTCTCCTCAAGAAGCAAGATTGTTGTTCCTCTATCAGTGGATGTTGGTAGAAAGTAGTGAAAAGGCACACTGTATTCTTCCTGGCATTCAAAATCTTCTAAGGTGATGATGAAGCTGACATTCAAAATCTTCTAAGGTGATGATGAAGCCAATCCCATCCAATGAATATGATGGGAAGAGTGTTGCTTCATAGCTTATTTGTTCACTAATTCCCTGAATACAAAGTGATACCATTGCAACCAATCAACGCTAAAGAAATAAAAAAATTCTTTCATGACAATTAAAAAAGATTACACTTCATGCATGTTCCTATTCCTATAAAACCCAACTTAAGAAAAGTCAAGACAACCTAGTTTTTTAATGTCTTATAAGTGTGATTAATTTGATTTCACCAAACAAAAGTCATCACATAGAAAATATAAGGATATTTCTAGACATATTTGTTTGTAGATTTTGAGTGGAGATAATATACAGAAAAGGAAAAATGAATCACCTATAAATTGTTGCACAATGTGCTATGATGATTGATTTGGGGAGAGGGAACATGTTGTGCAATAACAAATCGAGGAAACATCCACCATTCAAAGTTTACAACTAAACATCAACCATTTGCAATAAAACGAAATAGCTTCAAGGTCAAGAGAACTGCACAAATATATATACTATATATACATATATATACAAATCTTGAGATACACAGCAAGGGCCTGAAAGTACCCAACACAATGATAGGCATCATTGTCTGATCTTCTAAATGGAAAAATATAGAAGTCTAGAATTTTTAAAAAGCACAACTATTTGATCCAAAAAGAAAATTAGCCAATTGTAGGTTAAAAAATAAAGATATTACCTTAACCATCACATTCTATGAAATCCATGGCCATGGAAGGAGGAGAACCAGTAATTTTAAAGGTCTTTGAAGTCTTTCGGAATGTCCTTGCCTTTGTCCTTTGAAATCTTTTTGGTTTGTCAATTCCATAATGTTGAATGAATAGTTCACTGTAATCTAGAATCCACATGTTTGTAGGTAATGTTTCCATGACATTTTGAATGATGTGGTCATTCATAATGTTGGTACATGGTTGACTATAAATCTTGGAGTTGTATGTACAACAAAGAATAATGTGTGATAAGATTCAGGCTAGTAAAGTAGGATTAAATTGATTAAGTCTATTTGATTGTTTTCTTTAAACATATATTTGATAGACTGTCCATGCATCCATTTGAATTTGAAGCTTCCCATTCATATAGTTATGTTTCTGAAGCTCAGCCCTCTATCCATACCAATACGATTTATAATCTACAAAACTCAAAAGTTTTAATTGCTGCAAGAATATATTCAATTTCTTGAATGCCTGGAGTTCTTCACTCTGTTTGGTTGAAATAGATAACTTTTTGTATGGCAACCCAAAAAATATTGTTTTTTTATTTCATTAAATTTTACATAAACATATAAAATATAACTCAACTTGATCTAGAGAAATGAAATATAAATTTACATACTTGTTTCGCTTGGCTTCAATGATGTACTCCATAATTTCGTAGATCTTTAATAGTATAAGGCTGGACAGTTTAAGCAGTAAACAATTTAATATTAGGAATTAAAAGAGAAGCTTGATTAAAAAATAAGATAAATTATTTTCTATTGGTTTGTTAATTTGAAATCATGCAAACCTTGTAGTAACCATAACTAACATGAAAAATCTGCCAGTACCTCTAGCTTTGGATACAAAATTCTTGATACATTTGTTTGCAACATTAGTTTATTTCTAAGGCTTTTAGCCTATGTTCTTCTACTTTTCTATTTGCAATTGGTTTTCATGTCTTGATTTTTTCATATCTATTGAATGTGAATGAAGGCATAATGTGAAGTCCTTGTATAGACTTTACATGAGAAATTCTGACAAATATTAGTCTCATTCTTTCAATTGGGCCTATATCGATTGTTTCTTTTTGAAGAGTTAAACTTTGTGTTTTGTGTATTGTTAGTGCCCAAGCTAATCTCAATGGGATTTGCATTGTGCTTCCTTGTTGCATTGGTGTGATTGGAACTGTACATGGGTTTTGATTGTTGAAAGGTATTCCAAGTTAACTATCAAATTTGACCAATACATATGTTGGTGGTTGTAGTGGCATTGTTCCTGGTTTATACATCCTCCATGTACGGGGTCCTATTTTTGTATGCATCAATGTAAGATAGTGCTTGTTCTTCATCATTATTGTTTTGGTGTAATACCACGCATTTGAAAACTTCAATTGATACATTTGGAGTTATAAATATTTTGTTCCTTTCCACTAATGGAAGTTCTAATAACATATGGCTTGTTTCTTGTGCTCCAATATCTCTTTCTACTATTATTTATGTTATGAACTTTTTGGACACCTTTGCTGCAAGATCATCTGGATTTTCAACACTTGCAAGATGTACCAACATTTTTTGGTATGTTTTTGAGCTTCTCTCTGCTTTTGTTGCATACTTGGCAATGTATTTAACCACAAGTTTCAAAAGAATTGGTTGCCAATCAATATTTTCTCTCCATAATTGCAAGACATGGGGGTTTTGCGAGTTACTTTTGTCATCATTTCTCATAGGTTCTAATTTTTTTCACTAATTTCTAAATTTTGGTATAATTTTGGTCCTTGTAAATTTAGTGGCCATGGAGTATTGTACCTGTAAGGCATATTGTTAGCATCTCATTATATTCATTTAGTGAATTGGAAAAATACATTCTTAAAAATAGTGTGCCTTACCTGCAAACCATTTTGCCATCTTTTTTTTGTAGGAATGCACCTTTTCTACAAATTGTATGTCTTTGTATAGTGTTTTCTATCTCTTTGTAGTCCTTTTCTACATCAACTTCTGCAAGTTTCCTTGTATTTTTGAGACACGGATGTATAACAATTTGTTGGAATTCCTGTTGTAGGATGTTCAATTGTTAAATTTGTTGTATTAGATAGATATACATAATGTATTAGAATGTTGGTTTTTTGTGTTTATTGATAGCATACCTTTGAATTTTGGCCGTTTGTAGTATGTGATGGATTCCATCCATGAACAATTTTTTTGAAATATCTCTTAGCTGCATCCTATTGTTGACTGTTGAGCTAATCAATAGTATCCATATTTGGTGCTTCATGTAGCCATAGGAATCCATGTGTATGTGTTGATCCTCTGTGTTGCCACTCATATCTAGACCAATAATCTTTAACATTCATTGCTTTTTGGAGGATTTCTTTTCTGAATTGAGAGTGGCGTAAGACCATGTATAGTGCTACAATATGAGGATAGTCGATAATATTTTGTTTTCACCAGAGGTGCGCTTGTTGTGGATCCACTAGAGTTGTCCCTGGTATTAGCGCATGTAAATCTGGCCAGTAGAGGTTAGCTACACTTAGTGTCAAGAATATTGTAGGTGTGCCAATTTGATGTAGCATGTCTATCAATTTTGCACGACATCTTGTCCAGTATGATCTTGTGCCTCTTAAGGAATTTCCATATCGCATTAGTCTATTTGCATGATGTGATTCTGTCATATTGCTCATATGTTCACATACCTCATGTATACTAATCGGCATGTCATGAATGTTTCTATTGACAAAAACTGCAACTGATGTTTGTGCACAGTGTCACATTATCATATTTGCCATATAGTATCCAAAACGTGGATGTTTTGCAAAGAGATTGTCTTAATATCGAAATAGGTGCTTTTACATATTCATGAAGATGTATTTCTCTGGTTTGTGGCTCTAGCCAATCACATCTACAATCAAGAAATAAGCTTGGAAATGCCATATCAAGTAATCCTAATGTTACATATTCATTTATTGGAGATTCATCGATTGTTTGCCAATCAATAAATGCTATTTGATTTGTATTTGGGTTATTAACCCATGCATTAATCAACTCCATTTATGTTTGTGCATTGAGTGTTTGAGTATACATTGATGTAGTGTGGTTATCGATATCTATTAGTTGCCCAAGGATGAAAGTTTTGCTTATATCTACATCTAATTGTATATGTATTGTTCATAGTTGATCGAAGATATTTTCATTAGAAATTGAAGATAAATTGTCAAGAGAATTTAGATTGATTGTGACATCGGAGTAATATTGATCATGGTTGATTTTGTACTATAGTGCTTTATAGACACGATCTCTATTCACTGTGAAGTGATAATTTGTGTCGCGTTGATCTTTCCTTCAAACGATTATGATTGGTAGATTTGTTATGCAGTGGGGTAATATTTTTTCTATGTATTCAATATGTTGTGGAAAGCTTATAGAGTGTCCTCTATATTTATATTGGCCACCTTTTTGCATGGGTAAATTGTAATGTAGGACATACACGAGCGATTAACATTTCTTCTACTTGTGTCAGTTTTGATAGTTCAATTAATTGTTTCCCTAGGTCCATATTATTTGTATTTGAAAATCTATTTATACCTCTTTCTTGTTTGCTCCTACTATATATAGGGCCCTGTGTAGCTTGGGATATTTTAATTATGACGTAACATTCTTTGCAAGTATAAAAAACTGAAGGGGACTTATATGCATCTAAATTATTGCAGAAAATCATTGCAATATGTTTGAATTCAGTTGTAAATAGTCAATTTGGATTTTTTGTGATCAAAACATTGGAAGTATTTCCTTGTTCAAATGTATGTTTGTTTATATTTTCTCCCATTATGTTTTCTATTTGTGAATGTTCTATAGTTAATTGTAATTTTTTCCTAACATATCTTATTCTATCTGCTTCATTCTTTTTTTTTTCCTTTGTTCATCCCTTTCTGCATCAATCATTTTTCGCCTTTTTTGTTTTCTATATTCTCTCTGGTATTCTTTTTTAGACTACTTCCTCTATTCCTCATATTCAAATTGCTTCTTTGGATGACCCATATCCGGGTGATCCCACAATACTGGTTTACAATTTTTGGCCAAATTGGTCACTGAACTAATTTTTTCTAACTAAATCTTCACTTTCAGGCACCTATAGCGGCTAAATTGTGAGGAATTTGAAGATGATGCAAACTAGTGATTTGTGACATTTTGTCTATAGATTCTAGATATATTTTTTTCAAAATTTTTGGAATCATATTGCACTTTTTTTTCCATCTCCTTCGAAAACTAGTTTTTTTTTTTAGTAAACACCATTTTTAAAGAGTGATGCTCATCGTATAACACAACTTTTTTTCCATGAAGGATAAATTCTTTTTTTTTTAATTTAGATTTGTGACTATAATATCTAGTGCTTCCAATTGGTTTTACTGTGTTTTATTGAATAGTGTTTCCTTCATCAAGTTTCAAAGTCAAACCAATTACAATTCAAATATAGGTGGACCATATAACACGTAACTTTTTTTGTATGTATCAAAATTCAATTTATTTATTTTTTTGGATCAAGGACTTCAATATCTGGTGCACTCATATTTTTCAAAAAAATAAATGATAATCTTCTATTTTTCCACATGTGCAAAATAGAGAGCTTGATTTTTGGTGAAAAACCTACATTCAAAAGAAATAATAAATAAATATACTAATAAAATTTAATTTAATTAAAATTATAATTTTTTGGAAGCTTATAATAAGGACTACATACTTACAAAATATAAATTTTAAATGAATTCATTTGATCCCCAAAAGGTAAATCAAAAGTGTGTTTTATCAACATTTTGATAGGTGTAAACAAGACTCTTTTATAGGTATGGTTTAAAACTAGCGGGGTTCTATCCAAGGACGCTTGGTCTAAGGTGGTTTGATCAAACCCTCTTCAATTGGAATCCTTTAAATGAAACTTTTCAAATTTTAAATCATTATATTTTCTAAGAAATATGTGATTTCAACAAAAATCAAGATCTCCCAGAAAGTGTAAACCACTATTGTGGCAGCACACATCCTAAATCGAACTTGGTCCTATAGATTTCATGTGTATGGAAATAGTGAGTTAAATATCACTGTAGACTAATAAATCCTCTATTCTGACTTTTTTAAAGTGATATATTGTACTTATAATATTATATTATCATATATTAAACTTGCAAGATTATACCGCATGATTAAATCTATTTTTTTAGTGTTTTATAATGTGTAGGAAGTAATTTTGTTTGTATGTGTGTTTAAAAAATACAACTACATACATATTTGTGTACTATTAGATATATGAATAGTAAATGGTCTTGCATCTTGATTATACCACATGATTAAAACTATATTGTAGTGTTTCATAATGTGTAAGAGGTGATGAGCCTAGTTTTTGGTCCAATTTTGGGTAGAATCTATAGTTTATTTGTTGGCAGATGTCGTGGACTTTGATGCTAAATGTTGATATTTTCATAATGTTTCCCTCAAACTATAGATATTGGGCTTAATCCTATCTCTACAAGTTTTAATGACATTGGCATATTATGTGGATTATCTATACTGATTTTGTATGTGGTTAATGAATGTTCCTTAAGGTGGTTATAAATGTTCAGTTATTGTGTGTACTGACATTGTCATGTAGATTTCATTCGAGAATGCTAAGTTGAGGAAGGCACCGCCAGGTAGGCATGCACCATAACGTCCAACAAAGGAATCGCTCAAGGTCAAAGGAGGTCGATGACAAAAGATTCCTCATTTAACCAAATGTAACCGCCTTGTAGTGGAATTTAATGATTGAGCAAACACGGGCGTTACTATTGTGCTAAATCTATGTTTGGACCTGCATGTCTAAGCAAATTCCATGCACGTGTAACAGTGGCCACTCCACTTTCTCTGTTTTCCCTAAATGGTGTCCTCCTAGTTGTGGAGTTGACCGCCTTGTTTAGCTAATAGTATAAATAAAGATCTAGTGCTCCTTCCTCAAGAGGATGCATGATTGGATATTGTACTTGCACTCTCAAGTTTTCAGTAATACAAATACATTACTCTTTTGTACTCATGATTTACAGTGAATAAAAAAAAGTTTTGAATTCGCGTATCTAAGTTCTCATTAGTTTTAGAGGATACTTATCCAAGGGGGCCCACTTGATGAGTAATTTGTTCTCTTAATTTATTATTAGTTTAGTATTACTTGTTGTTTAGTAACTAGTTAGAAATCTAGCACTGACTGTTCCTGTAGCCACTAGAATTTCATTCAGTGACTGTTCCTGCAGCCAAAGCAGATAGAGTAGTACCATGTTTGTTGCTCATATTTTCATTACTGTTATGTATTTTAGTTTAATGTAGTTGTTGATTGATGATTTGAATTTATGGTATTCCCTTCTAAGCAATTTACTTTCAGTATTGTGTGTTCCTTAGCTATACAATGAAAGTGGCTACTTTGGGTTCCTAGTGCACATACTATGCTAACCCATTTCAAGTTCATGTCCCTGGGTTAACAAGTTAAATGCACCTTCATGATGATTGAAATAGCTATTTAGGTTAGATGTCCAATCTTTGAATCATAACTGTGAGGTCTTAGTTATTAAATCATTGTAGGAGGCCAACATTTTTGGCGTTGTTTCCGGGGATGGTGTCAAACTAGGAAGTCTTTTGGATTCATTGGTAGTTTTTCTTGTTGTAGTGTTTCTAGAAGTTGTTCTTAGTATATCCTCATTTGGGAAGTAATGACCCCCTTATTCTTTACCAATTGTTTATGTGAGTTGGCTGATAGTGAGTGATATTGTATGCATAGAGGAAGGCTAAGGTATGCGGGAGATTCCTTCCTAACAATCCTAATCCATTCCAACTATTTGAATATCATAACCTACCCAGAGAAGAATAAGAAGATCCACACCCCTTTGTTGATGCATTTCCTAATCTGATTAGCTCTAAAGTCTCCTCTGAAGACCAAAATTAGCTTGAGAACTCCTTGACTTTGGAACTATATCAAGCAGGCATGAGTGATGCAAATAGGAATAGACCTAACCAACCAACTTTTCCTTTCCCCATTGCCCATCAGAATGAAGTTGAAAACATCAAGAACATCCCTGCTTCAACACTCCCCAAGTTTTATGGACTTGTAACAGAAGATCTTGATACCTTTTTGTTTGAGTTTAACATACTTTGCAAGAGTTATGGTTATACCACCGATGCCCATAGGCTTAAGCTATTTCCTACAAATCTAAAAGAGGCTGCATTAAGATGGTTCATGAGCTTAGGAAGAGATACTATAGAAACTTGGGAAGGCATGAAGACAAAATTCCTTGAGAAATACAAGGAATATTGCAGGGGCAGCGACATGAGAGGAGGTAGCATATTCAGGATGCAACAAAAGGAAGATGAGAGTCTGGAAGATTACATTGCAAGGATTTTGTTTTGACTACAAAAATATCTACACCATATACACTTAATGAAGACTCACAAATGATGCTTTTCCTAAGAGGAATCAATGATAGTTGCGCTAATGCTTTGGACCTCATGGGAGGAGGAGATATCTCCCAAGTTCCTTGGGAAGATATCAAGAAAATATGTCATAACTACTCTAGGGTAGCTTCAAAGAAAGAGAGAGCTTACTAATCTTCCATGGGTAATTCAAGTACCGGTGGAGTTTCAAGAATGGAGATTACTCATTTGCTGGTAGACTTCAAGGAAGACATTATACATACCTTAGTTAGTATGCACTCACAAAAACAAAGGTGGCTATGAGGAAATTCTTGCTGCTGGATGGGCTTCCCGCTCAACCATATTAAAGTTATACCTCCTTATAAATTTAACAAGGCGCCACAAAGGAAAATCTCGGTTTGTGCTTCATGAGACAAGCAAAACTTCGTATGCTTATAACTCATGAACAAAAAGGACTATACCATAGGCATGCAAGTTTTGTTATGCAAGGTGGAAAAAATGCAAAAATGTAAAATGTAAAAATGTAAAAATGCAAGACATTCAAAGGAGTCTTTTTAAGTTCATGCAAGGTCTACCACTTAGGGAACATTGTATCTAATGTCTCCAAGAGAAGACCAATCAAAGAATAAAATATTCACAATTTAAGGGATGCAATGCATCGCATTAGGCCACCAAGTGGAATGTAATATGCTAAGATAGATCACACTTACGAAGGACATCACACCCAATGTCATCCACAAAGTGATGAACACATCGGATGAAGCGACAAGGCTACATTAAGAACCAAGAATGCAAAATTAAATGTGGTAATGTATGCCCCCCACTTTAAAGGAATTGCTACACATTGTTCTGTGAGAAATTACTTTAAAGTAGTGAAGGAAAAACACAAAAGGAAAACAAGACATGAGAGCCAACTCAGAAAGCCCCTATGTCAAGTCATATGTTTCTAAGGAAGGTTGCATCATGTACATGAAAAGGAAGACAAAAGAGGAGGTTTCCCCCATAAAAGAACACACCAAACACATAAGGGATATATGGATTTGGGGTCAGTATGTTCATTGCTGCAATGTTTCTATGAAAGAGCTCAGAACTGTCATTATTCCCCAAAGCACGTAGAACTAGAAGAATGACACAAAGAGAGCGAAAAATAAAGAAAATAAAGTCTATTTTGGGTCAACATGGAAGAGACATTGAGGTCTCAATGCTTTGCATCATCCCCAAAAGGAAAACACAATTGAAAAGAAAATAAAAAAGACAAAAGAAAAGAAAAATATTTTGGGTTAACATGAAGGAGACATTTCATTTTCAATGCCTTACGTCATCCCCAAAAGGAAAACACAAGAAAAAGAAAAAAAGGAAAAGGAAAAGAAAGGACCTTTTGGGTCAACCTGGAAGAGACATAGGGCATCTCAACGCTTTGCATCATCCCCAAAAGAAAAAATTAAAAAAGACAATGTACAACATATAGAAGAAGAGAGGTAGAAATAGAAGAAGTGTACAAGGAGAGGGAAGACAACAAATGCACGATACGAGGGAAGACAATACACAAATAAAATCAAGTTGAAATAAAAAGTGAAAGAAAAATAAATGCAAAAAAGGCTAGCAAGGCGAATGCAAGTCAACCATCTAAAAATTCATCTACCTCCCAATCATGTTCATTATATTGTGAGGACGGTTGATTGTCCAAACAAAGAATTGCAAGTGTTGAACTAGGAGACATACCAGGTTCTTCACTTGGTTGAGAAGATTTATCATTTAAGCTCATGGTAGATGAAAATAAAGAATTTAAATCGTTATGCACTTCATCTATTTTTGTGATCTCCTCCTCCTCATCATCATCATCAAGCTTGATTATGATAGGAGGACGAAGAGTTATTTCCAAGGAAGGATGTATTAAAAGTTGTGGTTGTTGGATTTTTTTCTTTTTATTGTGAGGTTTGGACTAGACTATCTTGTGGTGGGTCAGGAGAAGGAGGGTGATCATTTATTTCTTCTATTAGAGGTAGAGGTTGCTTTTCTTTATTTTCTTCCATTTGTGACTAACGAGCAAGGAGACGACGACGACTCCTACGCTCTCTGGCACCGCAGTTTCATTTAATTATGTTTTGAAGTTGATGAGGTGTAAGAGTAGATTGATTCATTATAGGTTCCTTCTCTTTTGGAGGGGGAAGAATGGAAGAAACTGAAGAGGATGGGTCAATCACTTTCTCTCTAGCTTTATACACTTGTTTAATATGGGGAGGTATGATAGGATTGGTTTCACTTTCTCTTGGTCATTTAAATGATGGAAGGGAAGTGTCTAAGGGTGGTTGTTCATGAGGTTGTTCAATATCGGACTCAGGTTGAAGCATCGTTTCATCTAGGATAGGTGGGGTGGAAGTGGATGAGGACATGTAATGAAGAGACAACTCGGCTATGTGTTTGGCTTTGAAATTTTGATAGGTTATGAAAAGGAAATCTTTACAAGGGGTGATGGGTTCCAAAGGTGTGGGCGAGAAGGCTTCTAAGGAAAAATTACCTTTAGATGATAAAATATTAAACCCACTATGGTGTATGGTAAATATTTCATTGTCATGTGGAAACTTCAAACATTTGTGAACAATTGAAGGGACAACTTTCATTGAGCGAAGCCATGGGTGGCCTAGCTGCAAACGAAATTGATCCAATTGTGGAATAATTGAAAATTTTACCTCCAAAGTTTTGGTTCCTATTTGTAAGGGGAGTACGATCGATCTGATCGTAGGGCATGCAAAACTAGTATGTGTTTTAATCCATGTAGTTGGTTTATTATAGTCATCTTGATATAGAGTGTTAATACTAGAAATTCTTCTATGATCACATTTTCACCATAAGTGGGATCTATTAATATCCCATTGGTGGTCTTATCATAGATTCTACCAGTTATGTAAAGAGGACCATCAAGAATTTTTTGAAGTATATCTTTAGCAAAAAAGTGATATCAAATTTTTTGTTGGTTGGGCCCTTACGAGGGATAACGTCTATCACACCCACAAGTTCATCCATAGGATTAACTTGGGTAACATTTGGAGTTATATCATGTTGTTCTCTATTTGTATCAACATTCATGATTTGAGGGTTTAAAGGTTCACTAGGCTTGAGAAATGAAATATTGTGTTTAGGCATTGGATCGATAAAGATTTGTAAATTTTGGTTAGGGGGTGAAACAGACTTATTACCTTAATCATTAACACCCACAATGGAAAAATGGCCTGAATCAATTAGGTCTTGAACTAAGTGTTTGAGATGCTTACATTGTCTAGTGCCATGGCCATTTTGGTGATGAAAATGGAAATAATCATTAGGTTTAAAGTTGGATGGTAAAGGTTTGGTGATATCAAGTGGTTTGACAGTAGGAAAAGTGATCATTTATTGTTGGAGCAATTGGTTCATTGTATTATGAAGGGTATTAGGTAAGGGAGTAAATTGTCTCTTCGGGTCCCCATAGGTATAAGGAACCACTGCTTTAACAGTTGCCACATGACTTGGAATAGGTGGGTTTGATTGTAGTTGAGGAGGCAGATTGAATTGTAAAAAGCCTCTATTTGGTTTACAAAATTTTTGATTTTTTTTTATTGTTGTGCTCAGGCTTCTCAGCTCGGTTAGAAGTGGATTTGGAATCACGACTTGAAACCAAATTATGATATTCACACAGGGTTGTGCATAAGTGCATGAACGAAGGGAATTTCATCATAGTTAATTTATCTTGAAGGTTTGTGTGTAATTTTTTGATAAACATCTTCTATAGATAAGAATCAGGAATTTTGACATCCACTTGAGCATACAATGACTGATAATGTGAAATAAAATCAGTGACTTTCTCATCGGCTTTTTGGCTACAATGCATTAGATCATCCATTTTTTTTTAAGGGGTCATATGAACTTGGAAGTGACTTACGAAGGCATCCACAAGCTCATTAAATGATCAGATGGAATAATTGGGCAAGATGGAAAACCACTCCAATGCAGTATCTTTCAGGGTCCTAGGAAAAAGTTTAGCTAATATTTTATCATCAAGGAAAAAATCACTACGTAAAATTGTATAAGCATTGACATGGTTAATAGGGTCTCCTATACCTCCGTATTTCTCAAACCTAGGAATTTTTGTCCCTTGTGGCATCTGTGTGTGTAAGATTTCTAAGGATAAGGGGCTACTATTAACATGATATGTGGGTGGAGCAGTTCGTCCTTGGCTAATGGTGGAAATTAGTTGTTGCATGGATCAAATGGTATTAAAGAGTTGTTTAATGATGGGATTGGGGTAGGTGGTTTGAGGTGGAAGAGAAAAGGGAAATGGAGTGTATGTAATGTGAGGAGAAGTGAAAGGAACACTAAGAGGGGTGAAGGTAGTGGAAGGGGCTTGTGATGCCACAAGAGAACTAGGAATGCTAGTTGGAATTGTGAAAGAAGGAGCCACATGACTATCTTGTTGCATAGTTTTTGTAACATGAGGAGTGGTATAAGTTGGTATGGATGCTATGGTTGAAGGGGGAGGAATGTGAGGTCCTCCTTGGCTTACAAGAAGTTTTGCGGATGGGGAAGTGGAGGAGGCATGTTTATTGTAAATCTCAGCAATTTTCTTCATAACTTGTAAGCCATCATCACTTTCAATCAAACGATGAAGGTTTTCTATTGCGGGTATGGCAGTGGTGGAAATTTTTCAAGGGACAAGCCTTGTTGTAAGTGTGCAAAATCCTCATGAATATTAATAACCTTTTCTTGCGGGATGGAGTTGTTTTGTATGTCAACATGCATTGGATGGGAAGGTGAGGGCATAGAAGTGGTATTGTTCATTCCTAATGCACCATTGTCCATACTAGGAGTAGGAGCTCTTGAGATCCCAAGGTCCACAACGAAAGTGCTATTGCGGTAGGCCATGAATCTAGAACTTCATCTCACTAAGGTATTATCAATGGGGCACCAAACACTCATACAAGTACCACAAAATATGGGGTGAATGTAAATTCAATGTAATCTAGAAGTACGAAATGAAAATAACAAAAATTCTACTAACTGTAACAAATAAGTAACTACAAAAAACAAAAATGCATGAAAATGCCAAAAATGCTATTTAAAAAGTGCAGGTGGACTAATTCGCCCAGGGTGGCGAATGAGTCCCAGTATGAGATTTTTTTGTGTTTTTTAGAAAATTTAATGTGATTTGAATGATTTTTAGATTGCAATGAAGGATGCAAATGCAAATTTTTAGTTGTTTCAATGGTATGCAATACAAAAATGAACTCTAAATGAATGTTTCACTAATGCAATTTGAGAAATCCTAGAATGCAAAAACAAAACAATACCCTAATTGAATGTTGATGCAAGTGTAATCTAGGATGCAAAATGAAAAGTGTTCAAAATGCAGGTTCACCAAAATGAACCATAGATTTTTGGCACCATAAGGATCCCTAACTCGTCTAGGGTTTTTCACCTAAAAGGAGAGAGTAGGGACAAAAATGCTAGCTAGGTTCATTCAAATTATGTAATGTATGATGTTTTATTTCCTAAATGAAATGATCTAAATGAAATTAAGTGATGTAAGTGACTGATTATGAATGCAAAACTTAAGATTTATGCTATGTTGGAAAACACAATGTGATATGCAAACAATGAAATAAGAATGAATAAATGGATAATAGAAAGAAATGAATTGAATTAGTGTGCACCTAGAGGTCTGATGAGGATTATGGAATGTTCTAGATGTTTTTTGGAATTACAGAAATTCACCAATGGGACTCATTCACCCAGGATGGTGAATTAGTCCTACTTCTGATGAAAACTGTTGGGAACAGGTTTCTGAGTGTCGGGATCCAGAATATGACAAAACTTAGATTTCTAGCTTTAAGGTGGGACTCATTCGCCACTACTGGCGAATAAGTCCTCTCCCAAAATTTTGAGAAATCAGGAGTCAACTCTGCAACACCAAATCTGAGGATGTCTACTTGTCAGGTTACTGAAGTCAATTTTGCAAGAAACGGAAAGAACACCTTCTCCAAGCTTGAAATATAGTTGATTTGACTTGAAACAACTAGTTGAGTTGTTGACCACTCTTCAACACCTAAATACTTGTTAAATCTGCACACCAAAGTATGCAAACACACATGCAAGAGGGGAAAAATGGTTGAGGGTTAGCAAATAGGGGCTTTCCTTGGTCAAACCCTTAATGGAATAATGAAATGAAAGAGAATGATAAAAAAATAACATGGAAATTCTATCAACTTACCAAACCCTTGTTGAGTAAAATCTGAAGATATGTCAATGGATGCACTTCAAAATGCTTGATGAATGCTTGAATTGATGTTGTAAAGTGCTTGAATGCTTGAGTGAATGAAAAGATTTCTTGGATGAGATGTGTGATTGTAGGAGATGTAAAATGAGGTGAAAATCACTTATTGATAACATCTTGTGCCTTAGTAACCCATTGATACCTCATCATAGGACGACATCAAGTGTTTTTGAATAAAAACCTGAAAGAAAATTTAAAATATTTTGAATTTGGACCCAAGGGGGACTCATCGCCACCCATGCAAATGGGTCCAACCTAGGACCTAAAAATGGGTGTCAAGAATTAAGTGATATTTAATGTTAGTTGTCGAGTTTACATTCAAAAATACACTTAATTGAAGCTTATAAGGGCATATAGGGGTCAAATAAAGCATAAGAAAGGTGTAAATAGTGAAATTATGCCTAGAAAAGCATGAAATCTTGTTACAAGACTTTACAACACTTCAAAATAGGACTTTTTTAATGATGAAAAGGTTATTTTTAGGTGAATTATAATGAATAGAGTCTAGAAGAGTGTATAAATTTCTTACAACACTTCACAACACCTTCACAAGACGTTATTATTTGAATTTTAGTACATAAATATGCATGCCCAAGCCACATTTCAATATAAAATCAAAGCAAAAAAGACCAAACATCGTGAAACGAGACCTAAAAGACCATAAGAATGACAAGGGGCCATTTTTCTATGGCACAGGTACAATCAACACAACTATCCAAGAACATGTTTTATGGATATTTAGATTATATAAATATTGTCATAGTATGTGTAGCAATTTATAAAAGAAATAATTTTATTTATTCTTATATTTTGAGGATGAAAATTTTAAGGAGGGGTTGTCATGCTATGTATCTAGGAATATGATATTAAAGAGATGTGAAAGAAAAAATGTGAAATACATCCATTTAGTTAGTTATATTAGCTCATGAAATTTATCTTGTGAAATTAATCTATTAGTTAATTATTTGGTATATGTTGGGATTAGTTATTTACCCCTCCATTATATTACTAGGAAGAGCCATATATAGGTGGATATAATTGTAATAATATGTTATGAATATTTTATTTTATGTTATTTCTTAGATGTTACATCATTTTTTCATGAAAAAATATTTTAAATAGTTGATATCTATTCTATATTAAATATATTGTTATTTTGATATAATTTAATTTATATATGTGAATCCTCATAACAAACACCATGATGATACACACTATATTATTCTTAATTATACTATGATAGCATATGTTAATTTACATCTGATAAGTAATATCTAATATTAAATATTATCTATAGTCACCTAGAATGCCTAAGTAAAGAATCATTAATTGATTTTTCTAATGATTTTCAAGCATTTATTTATTTATTGATCAATATGATTTTTGGGATAATATTTAAAGATAAAAGTATATTTAGATACTTAGGCCATTTATAGATTGGGAAAGGTTAGGAAATTGTGAAAATATGGATTTGCATACCATCTTATTTATGCTCAAATATCTAATATATTAGAAATGCAAAAGAAGAGATGAATTTGTAGAACTATTATAAATTACAACAATATTATAAGGTTGTAATAAATAAATAAAAATATTATGAAAAAATATATATACTTAGAAATTTGGTCAAAATTATTTATTTGAATTTATTTTTATGTATGATGAGTTACTAATTTATCAATATGTTTTTCTCTTTCACCTTGAGGTGTTCATACTTTTTCCTTTTATTATGGCTTGTATGTTATTTGATTTAATTAATTTTTAATTTCTTCTACCCTTTTCTATTGAGTTTATATGTTTGAATTCTTGTACATGCTTCTTTTTCTTTCTTTTTTATTCTCTTGTAGAATAGTTTAATAAAAAAAATGAGATAATTTTGCTAGTTTCTTAGTATAATAAATTTATATACTAGAAACTATACTATATTTATTGTGGATCTAAAATTTAGGTTAGTCAATGAGAGTGAACTCCTAACACTTTCTTCCTGTTGCTTTTTTTTCTAAAGGACAATGAATTGTTTTCACACAATCCATCCACATATAACCTTCATCATACAATTTAATAAGTATCTTTATAATTGCCATCAAGAAATTTTGGTATATTGGTTGTACATTTGAAGATTATGAAATTGGTAAGTTATGATAATTGATGAAAAGGAATTACATGTTCAATAATGTATTAATTTACTTCATCCATAATATTGAATTTTCATGGTCTAAATAATTTATCAAAATGCCAAATATTTGAGCTATAAAGGGTTCCATTATAATTTAGAAAAGTTTTAAGTTTTTTTAAGAACATAAAACAATAGTATTATCTTAAGATATTATGTAAAAATAAAGGTTAATATGGTGTTGCACTTTGCTACTCCTTCCACTCACTCGCCTATTGGGAAACCTAGTCATTACTCATGGAAGCCATTGTATAGAGATCTGGGTTTGAGGGTTTAAGGTCACATGGAGAATGCCAAGGATGGGCTTGATGCTAGGGCAACAAAAGATAGGGGGAAGGATAGTTTTGGTGCAGGGAATGCATATGCTGAGGGGAAGGGTTTTTTGTCCTCTGGGCATGTAGGGGAGGAGCACAATCGCGGCTTGAATTTGATAGGAAATTTCAGAGATGGCGCTCGATTTGGGGGCCAGTATGGGGGTGGGTGTTCTTCAAGTTCACATGCTTTTCCCAATGTCAGGTATTTCAATGGGCTGAAATCTACAATATTTGCTAACCCTAGGATTGGTGTTTCCCCCATGCAGAGATCTCCTTTTCTAATTTTCCCTACTTCCTCAGTTCTTGAAGTTTTTTTGGAGAAGTTGGCTTCTGATTAGGAGTATTTTCTATCGAATCATGCCTTGATTTTCTATTTTACAAAGATCTGGCTAAAACTTTATGATTTGCATGCTTGGTTCACAGAGAACTAGCAGGAGTACATGGATGGGAAAATAAGCATATACCTCGACGCAAGGGGTTTTTTAATTTTAGAATTTGATTCTCAGAAAGATAAGGACTTGGTAATGGAGTGTGGCCCTTGGATTTTTCAAGGTAATTTTTTGTGTATGAAACCTTGGTTTCCAAAGTTTGACCCACAAACAAAATTTTTTAATACAACTTATCTGTGGGTTAGGTTGCCATATCTTCCTATTCAATTTTGGGAACTTGATTGTTTGAGGGCCATTGACAATGCCCTAGGAAGTTATCATTGCTCAGCTGATGAAACGATTGGCTATTAGAATTCCATGTGTGCTCAAATTTGTGTTAACATGGATTTGGGTAATGGCCTCCTTGCTGAGATGCTCCTAAAGGTTGGCAATAGATGTTGGGGACAACCCATTGATTAAGAAAACATTGCTTTTAGATGCAAAAGATGCTTTACAATAGATCATTCTACTTCCCATTGTAGGAAGCAGCGATCCCTTGAGAACCATGCTTGGAGGAAGCCAGCATGGTGGGTTGGTGTCGAATCACAACACCATGTTGTTCCCCCTCACTCTCCCAAAGAACTAGCAGAGTTTCTTGCCTCTGCAAAGTACTTCCCAACTTCTTCTCCTTCTGGGGCTAAGCCTCTGGTCCCATCTACTATTCACTCTAAGAACTTGGTGGATGTTGCTCCTATAGATGGGAAGCAAGGCTCCTTAGATAGTGTTGCATCAACAATCTTAACTCATTCCTCATCATCTTCGGGCCCTCCTTAACTTGTTGGTCTAAATTCCATGCGTAGAGAATAGTCTGATCGAACAAACTCTGGGGATGTGATGGGGAAGGAAGCTTTAGAAAAGGTTGATCAAAACATGATGGCATCACCTCACTATGAGAAGGAATGGACTAAGTTTGAGAGGAGGAAATCTTCCTCAAAAAACATAATATGTTGCTCAGATCAGCCACAAAGGGAGGAAATGCCTCTAATGAGGCTCTTTGATGGCTGGGTTGTATTTGGCTTTGTGTTTGTCAGCTGTGATAGTAGGATGTATGGGCTTCTATGACATGGGGTTAGGTGGTCTGGTTGTTTAGTAGATTTGGGGGGTCGGCACAGATGTAACTCTATGAGGTCGGGGCTTGTATGTGGATCTTTGTTTTGATAGTGTCTGGCTTTGGGGTGGTTTTTTGGATGGTTCTAGGGATAGGTCTATGATTTTTACCAGTTGATGGGTTGAACAATGTAATATCTTATTCTAGCAATCAATATAAACAAATTTATGTATCAAAAAAATATATATTATGTAAAAATAAATATAAATTAAAAAGAATAACACAAATTTTAAAATAAATTTATATTTAAAAAAAAAACTTATTTTACTCTTATCCACTTTCTTTTATCAAATTTTAATCATATTTTATGATGATTTCCCTTTCCCTTCTCCCTTCCATTATTTTTTCTCTATTTTATAAATAAGTTAAATAAAAAAAATCCTCCAACCATGATATCTTTCTAGTCATGCACAACACTCATTGTTCTCTCTTATCATTTTTAGTAACTCGAATTGGAAAATGAGAAAAATCAGCTAAATACATTATATTTGGTTGACATTTTTTATCATTATTTTTTAAAATTTAAATCTTGAGGGAAGACAAAGACATAATGTTGTGTCTAAATTTATAACAATATTTTCATTACAAATGAAGCAAATTCAAATATTGTAAATTTGTTTTAATTTGTATTAGATATTACTACATTAAATTGAAATATTCATGAATTTTTCACGTATATTTTAAACTTTAATATATCATAATTTAATTTAATTTGAATTGATTAAATTTATATTTTAATTAAACTAAATATATAAATTTACGTCTTACAAATAATATTTTTAAATATATAAAGATTTTAAATTTTAATTAATTTTAAAAAAACATAATAAAAATTACATAATTTAATTAAATAACTCCAGAACAAATAATTATGCCGAAGGTGTTCCCTCTATAAAGTCTCTCTGCCAAAATATTTGAATCGACGATTCAACTCGCTGGAGAAGGGATGGAAGACCATTGCATTAATCGTTGCCCTTCATTTTTACATTGAAATTTGCTGGCGAATTAATTTTGTGTACTTCCTGTCTTTAAATTACACAAGGCCCATCATAAATATATACCTCACCTGATATTAAGTCTTGGAGAAAAGTAACTGACTGCCACTAGCATTTTTTATTCTCGTACGTGCAACGTGGACACGGGAGACTAGAACAATTCCAAAAATTCAAAATAATTCAATGAGTGTGCAATCGTCAGAATAATATATGCAGTAAAAATCACTTGGATTAGTACATATCGCGATTCGCCGGGTTTACTTTTCAGAGCCAATTTAATGCTCGATAGAACAAAAAGATTTTATTTCACCTCTAAGGTAGTCAGCATGGAAATCGTATGGATTTAAAGTTAATGGGAAATTTAGTGTTAATATTACTGTTGTATGTAGTAAAATCACTTGGATTTGTACATACGACATGGTTTACTTTTCAGACCCAATTTAAAGTAGCAGGGGTCGTTATTCCTCTGCATCAATTTTCCTACGTTAGATTGTACTTCAAGGAAATTCTCTCATTTAGCAGAGCCTGTCATTGCTTCTTTTCCTGCTTTAAACCTGTAAACTCAATTAAATTTGAAGCTTTAAGGTTGCAGCAGGTTTTAATCTTTGCAGAGCATTAGTTAATGATAGCTTCATTGCCTTACAATTACCATGAGAAAGTGTGGACTAGAGGTTATTGAATCTGCCTAGTAACTTGTAAGCTCTGCCTTTAACCACTTTTTTTTCATTGTATTTGTCAAATCCATCTTTAGTCATCTAATGGGAAGCATTATTATAAATGTTTTTTTTTTTTTTAAATTTAAAAATACATCGGATCCATACATTAAAACTTGACATAAATATTTTAGCCTAAAAAGTTTTAAAATAGATTAAATCCATAGAAGCAAAATATGGAGAATTATTAAAACATACAGACAACATTAATTTTTAATTTTCTAATATCCATCACATCGCTAAATCAAATATTGCACTTTCTTCCACTTGCAAATTAAAATCTTGTTTAAGTGTAGAAGAATGTGTGAGCCTATATCATTAAAAAATGCAAGTGAAGGTAGCTTTTAGGAGAAAAATAAATTAAGATTTAAGTTTTCCCATCACACCATAATGTAGTCATTTTTTTTTCATCTTCCAACTTTGTGATGGTCTAAAATCTTTCATTTTTAAGTTAATTTGAAGCTATCACTTCTCCATTACAACCTTTGTTGCACAAACAACATCATTTAGTAACTGACTTACCAACTGACCTCATGTACTACATTAATGTATGGAATATATATATATATATATATACTAAATTTTTCCCTAATTGACATTCCACACCTCTTCGGCGTACCCATTGCACACTAAGGTGCGATCGCTAGTTTTTTTTTTAATTTCATTATAGTACAGTAATAAGAGAATGATATATATATATACTAAATTTTTCCCTAATTGACATTCCACACCTCTTCGGCGTACCCTTTGTACCCTTTGCACACTAAGATGCGATCGCTAGTTTTTTTTTAATTTCATTATAGTACAGTAATAAGAGAATGATAATGCATTGCTTACATTCATAAATACATTTAGAATCTCGTTTGGAATCTGAAATTCAAGAGAGCCTTATCTCATGCATCACCTCTTAAATCTAGGTGGTCATTCTCAGTTGCCCTTTGCTCTACGTTGCTCACCATGTTTAGCATACAAATTCAGGCATCAATACAGCGCAGGAAGAGGACGTGGAGATTGTACAGTCATATAAGTGGTAGTTAACTATCACTGTCATCTTTGTCTTTATTCCTAACTTTATCAATCATATTTTTCACATTCCGGAGACACTACCTGGATGTGTAACAGAGTCAACCAACGCGTAAACAGAGATGGAGGAGAATACATAAAAGGCCAATTCTTGGATTGCTTTCCGTCGTTTCTCACAAATAAACTCAACTATGACATTTTTGTTTTGCATTTTAAACAAACTAGAAATTTCTTAGGAGTTTAAAAAGTTGGCGCGATTCTCGCTGACCACATATTTTCTTACCAGTTCTACCTAGAGCAACAAACTTGAAGACGAATTAAGAAAGTAGACAGAAACAGCGGTGAGTCAGCTCTACGACTTTTGGAAAACAAAACAATAGAAGAAATAGAGAGAAATAGCTACGTTGGTCACCATGTTGAGCATATAAAAGCAGGAAGAGGATTTCAGAAAATTCAGGAAGAGGACAATCTCACTGTCATACTTGTCTTTATTCGTAGCTTTATGAGTCATCTTTTTCACATTCTGGAGACATTACCTGGCTGTGCAATAGAATCAAACCGAGTGAACAAGCCTAATAAGCCACCACAATCATCTGTACACACTGCAATTTTATATATAAAGCCAATTCTTCATATTAAACTTAAAGACAAATAAAGAAAGTACATGGAAACAGTGTTGAGTCAGCTCTACGACTTTCAGAAAACAAAACAATAGATAAAACAGAGAAATAGAATCACTCTCTATACTTCCAATGCGTAGACGTGGACAGCAAATTAAAATTTGCGTAGGTGACGTATTTGAGCGCGTTGAATATAAGATGCATTTAATGTACCGTTGCACTAGACCCTTGGATAGATTGTCACGTCTCTTAAATAATGCAAGACTCGATACGTGGAGATGTTTTCATAGACAAAGCGAAATGCAAGTTTTATTTGGGCTCGCCATTTTATGGTTTGTCTTAGCATGACTTAGGGTTTCGTTTTGGCTCCTTTCATACCTCTTTTTAAGGGAGTTTTCGGAGTTTTTATGCATTTGTTTTCTTCATCTAGTCCTTTCACTTCGGTGGCTTAGGGCTTTATAAATGGTTTCTAAGTGCATTTTAAAATTTCTTTTAAAAGTTTTTAATTAAGCAATTATTTAGAGCTTGACATAGTAGATGTTAAGCTTATATGTAATAGGTATGAGAGTTAAAGTCTTATTGTTATGTGGCTTTTATCCTTTTTAAGTAATATTTGATTTTTTGGATTAAGAATTTCTAAGAGCTTCATAATATTGAGTTCTTTTGGATTAGGAACCTTTACAAGAAATATTGATTGTTCAACTTTTATAACCATCAAGAAGTTGAAATATTTCTTAACTACTCTAGCTATTGTTTTATGAGAAACACTTTGCAAGTGCTTTCTCACTAGACCCAAGATTTTAAAGTTTCGGTACAAATATCCTTTAAAATCTTAATTTGGGTTAAACCCCCAACACTCTACATTCCTATGGGGCATTCCTAGAGCAAAGTAATAGGACTTTATTATGGAATTAGTAGTTTCACTTATTATTCTTTGCCTAGCATCCTTAGTTTGAGATAGGAGTGTATCAACTATTTGTTTAAATCAAACATCCTCATTTTGTAAGTGTGCCAATGTTGCTCTACTAATGGGAGATAGGTGTAAATTATGAGCTATTTGCTTTAATGCATCTTTTTAATTCTCTCTTCTACTTCTGTAACTTCTTCCCATTTTCCCTTAATGACCTCTATCAATTCTTCTGAAAATTATTTATTATGTCAACCATGGGATATTGACTAGAGTAGGAATGTAATCCAACATGGCTTGGAGCATTGTCGCCTTATTCTTTGTGGAAGTTATTATGTTCATTTGTGTCACTAATAATGGCCTCCCCAATGTAAATAGTGGTTTGTATATATTGCTCATGCATACAGTATGTGTTCTTTTTAGTTTTACGCATTCTCTTTAGGGATTTTTCTCTCCTTCTTAATCATTTTCTCCATAAATTTTATTTCTCTAATTGATCCCTTGTGATTCTTTTCCTAGTACTTCCATCATAAGGTTTTCTCCTAGAGTTTCTTCCTCTTCCTCTCCTTCCTATACTAACTACACATATTTCCTCTTGCTTTTTATTTTTTTCTTGATTTTCTCTAAGAAGGCACTACTTCTTTCCCCCTCTTCTCTAGACTCATTAGTAATAATTCCTCTATTGTGGCCTTTGTAGGAGATTCTACTCATTGTTTTACTTCTTTAGGTAAACTCAAGGATAAATATATGCTCAATAGATTCCTTGGTGTCTTTTCCAGAGATAGGAAGCTTAATCTATCATTAGAGAGATTGGTGCCTCTATTTTAATATTGTTATATTAGACTTCTCCTTCAATATTTCCTATACCTTCCTCATTTCTCCCTATTTTTGTATGTCCTTTCTCCTCAAGGTTCTCAATAATAGTGCCACATTTAATAACCTCTTGATGTTTTCCTAACTTCCCCACTTTTCCTTTGTCCCTAGGAAACTCTATATCAAATAAATGATCACCCAAGATCTCTTTACATATAATTAAAAATTATATTCTATTTTCCTCTTCCTTTGTATAGAAGGATCCACTAAATATATCTTGTGGAGATAATATTCTTAGTTTAAACAACATGAGGGTTTAATCTTGGTCTAGGGGATTCACCTCTTCACAAGATTATTTCACTTTGTGAGACATGCAATTGTAGGCACTTAAATTTGAATCTACATCATTAATCAAGTGTTATATATTAACTAATTAGTTAAATAAAATTATTTAATTAATTAGTTCATCTTGTTAAACACATCGAAATGTTAAGGGGGGTGAATCAACATATACTAAAACTTAAACAATTCCATTTTGCAGTTTAAACATCAAATCACATTAACTAAAAGAAGAGTAGAAATGAAAACATGCATGACACAATGACACGAAGATTTTTTATGTGGAAAACCCAATGAGGGAAAACCATGGTGAGAGTTAACTCACAATATATGAAGCTTGTTGCTTAAAAAAATTACAATGTAGTTTAAGGCTCACTACCTAAGGACTTCTAGACTAAGGCACACAACCTTAGGGAAAGATACAAGGATTTGTTGAGACTCACTATCTCATAGTAGGATACATGAAAATTATAATGAAAAACACAAACATGAACTGATATAAAGAAGCATCTAGCACATATGTTGATGTTGCAATCCCTTTTTTGCACAATCACTCTAGCATATTGACTTCACACACTTCATATTCAACATATTGCTCAAAATGATTTCACTATACTTAGTTACTTTCACAAATGAATTTTTTCTTCTATATAAATACCCTCCAAAACAACTCAAAACCTCAATTAGGTTAGCTCCAAGATGAATTTTATATGAAATGAATGATACAACATAAGTCAGCTCCAATCATATATGTTATGAAGAGAAAAAGAGTTGTGGATCAATACATAGAATAATAGGACAAAACAACATCACAACACATACTCGAATGAAAAAGTAATTAACCAGGATCAACTGTAGATGAAGGAAACATGACTATTAGCCCAAACAATGACAACACCACTAAAACTACTAAATGTTCAACTTTACACCATTGAGGGAAAAAAACAAAAGCACCATGCAGACCAACATGTGAATAATGTAGTCTATGCACAATACCTCCTCAACCATCCTCTGAAGTATTTGAACATTAAGTGCGAGCACAAGATGAGAAACATATGTTATGTGGAACAATTAAGCATTTGGAACCAACTATAATACATTGTCCTTTAAAAAATACACATGTGGATGACCAAAACACATGATCTAGTAATATATTATGCATTGAATGTAACTGAACATGTCCACAAAATTGCAAGGCCAAAAATTCACTTCTGGAGGAATGCAAAGCATTCCAACATGCCTTCATCAATACTTTACTCTGCCAAAGCACAAATTAGCACAAATCGAAACTATGTCACTTTTAAAATTTTGTAGGTGTAATGACTTGAATACTTGGGTATAACATCTTCACATATGAACCATCTTATCTTTTGAACCATAAGATAAAATCTTTCTCTACAAAAGGATGTGAACCAAAATACCATGACTCTATCTTAGAGTATACATGGTGAGTGCCTTAGAAAATCTTTTGCAACTTATCTCAATGTGTGGTACACCAAATAGGAATGATATATATGTAGAAAATATAGGAAACATATTGGAACAAGTGTACCCACCTCCACATCACACATAGACATCAGACTGATCATCATGATTCTACCTCATACTACACTATTGTCTTGCATAAGTTGATATCTATGTACATCAACTATCTCTAGAGTATTATACAATCTTTAGTACATCTAATAGACATCAGTGACAACACATCTTGAGTTGACATCAATGACAACACATATTGCCAACAATCTCCCCCTTTGTCATTGATGTTAACACACATATATCTACAAGACTTCTCTCCCCCTTTGACATCAAGGGAAAAAGGAATAATATCTTCTGCTTATATCAGCCCAAAAATTATTTGAAGTCCCCTTAATATACAAATTTTATCAAAACTCTCCCCCTAAGATGGATATACCTCAAATTGGATGTTATGTACAAAATATTTTCAACAAAAACTCAAAAATATATTATAATGCTTCACAAAACTATACAAAGACAAAATTGTCTTATCCACACCTTTGCAACTTCTTTAGAAGGTAGAATATTCTTGTAAATTACCTTGAGGTGTGCCAGAGTTGCAACCTAATTTTCTTTTGGTGAGGTGAGAATATGATTTTGACATTCAAGCTACATGCATAAATCCCCAACCTCATCCACACTACTTGGAGCCATCATTTTTTTATCAAATTTTTCTACTTCAACAAGCAACCTAGATAATAAAGCAAGTCTCAAGTTGACTGCTTCCCTCAGCTAACCAAATTGTTTCTTATTTTGTTCTATTTGATCCTAAAGCAATGACAACTATAAATGAAGATTTTTTATTTGAGCTCTAGTTTCCCCATCCTTATCATTTGATCTGATCATGTATATCCTGGTCATTTGAGTGATTTATGAACCAATAGATTCAAACTAATCTTTGATTCTTTTGGTGGAATTAGGCCATTTCAAAAAAAAATGATAAAGTATAGTAAATTCATCCACTCATTCCTTAAATGTATTCATATTCTCTTCCAATTTGTTTTGTGCATTGGTACATTGGTCAGATGTAGATCAACCATTCTTTTTTATCTTTTCTTTCATCTAGGATCTCTTGCTCTGCCTTCTACTAAATATACAAAAAATGATCCTTAAAAGAATATATCAAAAGCTTCAATTTCTATTCTATATGTAAGTAAGAATCTATTTTTACCTTAGGTAAACCCTCCTGAATGATCTTCACAATATCATCAGTTAATCCACTCTTCTTCACATGTTCTACTAGGATCTCCTTCCTTGCAAAATAATGTAGAATACCTCAAAGATGTAATTTATGAAGCGGATAAATGTTTGACAAGTCAACTTATCCTTCATGGGTAGGAATTTGTAGAAGTCGAGGTGTCACCAGAGGTTGAAATTACATCTACAAAATCAAAAGGTCTTTATAAGATTTTGATGATGAAGAACCCTAACCTTTATCCATGGAAGTGTTTTGCTTCTCAACTGTCTCCACTGCAATATCATGTACTTTCCAAAGATTGTTTTCTTTCTTCTTCTCAAAATTCTCCTTCTCCTTTTTGTCTTCTTTCTTTTCTTCTTTTTCCATATCTATGTCACAGATTTCTTGTATTTTATGGACACTAGAGACACCTTGTTCTTCTTGCAATCTAGAGGCTCCTTTTACTTCTTGTTGACCAGATATGTTTTTCTCATTTGTATTCTCTAGACAAGGAAAATTTTTAGTTTCTTATTCATCTAGAAGCACTTGTGCACTTATTTCAACATCAGTATCATGCATTTTTAAATCAACATCAAGTTCACTTTGCAATTCATTAATTATTTTCTATTTAGCTTCTTCAATTCCACTTTGAATCTTCCTCTTGACATCTTCATCCATGCTCATCAGTAGATCTATTATTTTAGTCTAGAGCTCCTTGGCTTTTTGTAGATAAGTATCGATTTTTCCTCTTGGGAAACAAGAATACCATCTTTGTCAATTACTTGTAGTTTTAGCTCTTCATTAGCCTTGATGGCATCTTCTCTTCTTTTTCTTGAAGCATTAGCAAGCTATCTAGAGCTTTGTCTACAATTTCACTGAAGAGAATATTCTTCTTTAGCATTTATTCAATGATAGTATTTTCAATTGTATTCTTGTCCTTTGAAAGTACATCCAGATGAAGATCCATTGTATCATTTAATAAACCATATTTAACAATCCCATTAAATATTACACCATAATCTAGAGGGTCATGTTTTACCAGAGGATTTTTCTCAATCTTCTCCTCGACAATCTCCTTTCCTTTCTTATTTTGCAAATGAATTTCTTCTCCTTCTCCTTGTATTGTTCTTTTCTTTCTTCTCCTCAAAATAAAATATTGTACTTATTCTTCTTCATCCTCTTCATCATCATCCACATTCATGGGATTGATCTTTTCCCTTTTTTCATGTTGCTTAAGTCTAGGCTTCTTTCTTTCAACAGTATTAGTTTGCACTAGTGCTAGTATTGTAGCAACCCTTCTTATGTTAGGAAGTGTTTGAGAAAGTCCAAAGGTTGTATCAATGATATCACAAAATCTACTTGTCCTTATAGGAGCTCATGTAGCTGTAGAGGCTTTTGATTCTTCTGCAGGACCCTCAAGAGTGCTAAACACCCTTTTCTACCTAGACATCATCTTCCCCACATTTGACATCTTCTCCACCTTTTATTCTACCTTCTTCTTGATTTTCTTATTGGTTATCTCATCAAATGTGCCAAACCTTTCAATAGAGGGATGCCTAGTTTTGTTGAGCAAAATGTTAGCATATGCAATCTAGTCAAATCCATAGACCTCATAAGGAAACTTTGTTATCCATGAAATTCTTGGTTCAATTGTCTCCATATAACAATTGTCTTTATCCACCATAAAAGTGATTCCATTCTTATATTTATGCATAATTTGTGAGGGCATCATATCCCTCTTCTACATTTCATTTTGAATTTTTTTGAAGAAACCCCAAAACATTTGTCATGTTGTTTGGTATTCAGAAAGCTATACATGTGATCCCTAATATTTTGTGAAATAGAGATATCCTTCTCCATACCACATTCTTCAAACCAAGAATTTCTTTCAATAAATAGAATATAAGGTAAACAATCAACGTGCCACACAAGAAATTATAGTGTGAATCCTTGGTTCTTTGCATATATTCTTTGACAACTACTACCACAAGAGCTCACAAAGATCATAATCCTTTCTTTCCTTCACCATTTGATGAGTAGTTTAGATGATAGTGGTGGTAGCAAAACCTTCCATGTTTATGTAGTAATATTTGTATGCAATACCCATCATGGCATACCAAACCCCTAAGTTAGAGATGTCATCCACAATTTGGGTTCTTTTGTAAAAAAATTCTTTGGTAAGCATCACAACTTCTTCATTCTTCATAGGCTTCAGTGTTAGTACAGGTCCAGCGGAGTATAATCTAGTCGCAACCTTGATAACTTCCTTTGTAATTAGGTGGGGTTTATCAAGCCAAAATATATCTTCATGAATTTGACTCAAAGTAATTCTGACACATTAGTCTTCAAAGGAAAAGTTGGGGAAACCCTTCCACACATCTAACCTTTTTCTTCCACATTTGCATACTCTATCTTGAGCTTAAAATCATCATCTAAGATTTGAGTCTATCTGAACTCTTCCATATTTAGAAGGTTGTACTCATTTAGCTATGAGTGAATGTAGATGCATACATCTTTTGAATGCAACACATTGATAAGAATATAAGAGAATGCTCCATCTTTGTTAGTCATAGTGGATATGTATAGATTTTTCTTGAAGTTTGTTCTTGGATTCTCAACAATGTCAATGATAATTAGTGTAGCCATGTTAGCACTTTTTAAAATCCAAAGTTTTACAAGAAAACTAGAGAAGTGCCTATGAATACTACTATTAGGGTTTTCACACAACACATTGAAAAAATTTATGTTTCTCTTAGCACTTGAATACACTTGATATATTTCAAATAAAATCAGTTTTGATTCGATAGGGACTAAGTATGCTTCACACCAACCCTAGTTGCTCCATAATAAATATATTTCTCAGTGAGATTGACACAAGAAGCTTTTTACTATATGAGATATTACAAGGATCCATGATCATTCAACAAACTTCCACAACTTAGAGTGTATTTTCTCTAAAACCTTGAGCAAATAAATCCATATCACCATTAACCATTATCTTGAAGACTTCAACATCATATGCTTTAAAGGGGTTTGAATTTTTTTTGTAATTGCAACTCCCCCTAAGCCAATACCCTCTTTTCAATTACCAAAGGATCCATCTACACCAAGCTAAGGTATAGATTCATTATTTGCTTCACTTCCTTTTACTATCATACCTTGTTCATTATTTTCTTTTGTTGATTAGAGTCAATCTTCTTTTGAAGAGTAGAAGGTCATGCATTCTTTCTCTTGTAGAACTTTGCAATGTGTCTGAATTTATTACAATTGTAGTAGGTGGTACTACTTTGTGGAGCATAATTACTTCTTCTCACATTAGATCTACAATCAGTGTCCCTATGACCAAATTTTT
>VDFB02271358.1:626218172-626297987 GCA_007258455.2 Sequoia sempervirens | reverse complement strand
ATATTAAAGTAACAAAAAATGATACTGACCATAAAGTTATTTTTCATGTCACAGACTGGCTACAATACCTCATGGGCATACCAGACAAAAGAACGTTACGGGTCTACCAATACATATAGATAAATGTGTAAATTTCTGTATTCTATCATGCAAGTCCATTCGTTACCAGTCCTAATATATAAACTGCAACAACGTAGAGCATCGGTGACATTAGGTGAAACTGATTGCCTGCGCCAGAGCTAAATATATTTCTAACAGCAGCTTCAATTGCATTGAAAAGCATACTTGTTAAGGTCATTGCAGTGGATTGCAGGACAATGGAATTGCATGAGATTCCCTGTTCTGTATATGTTGTGACATTCTTGGTTGAACATCTTCTCTCTGGACAAGGTGTACATGTTTCAAGCCATGGAAATTGGAATATGCAACAGGATGTAAACAGAACTACAACACATGAAAGCAGCATTTTGGATATGGATCCTCTTCTGTATCTGTAACATACACCCATGTTCTACACAAAATCAACAAGATTTTGCAAATTCTAAATAAGGTTAAGTACACTTAATTTCATAAGAATAGGGGTACACAGTACTATTTGACAACAGTCTACCTCCTCAAATTGCATAAAGGAGGCTTCTTGATTGCATGGAACCTAGAAATCAACAAAAGGGAAAGCAATCTCATGCAGATGTAGAATGCAGGGGAAAAAGATGTCAGACAGAAAATAAGGAAGAACAGATGTACATGTAAATTTTCATTGCATGAACTACAGTCTAATACAAAGTAGTTTTTTAGTACATGTGCATTTACTGATTGATTAAGGCGTATAGTTTGAGAGTATTCTCAAGAAGGTAGTTATATATTGCTCCCACTAGTCCAATTATTCCCAGTATCCTAGTAGCACATGAATAAGTCTATATTTTATAGTCACTGAACTCAGATCAAAGACTCAGTCACCCACACCTCTGAGAAGTTCATAGTTTCCACTTCCACAGTAATCAATGAATGCCCGCAGCATTACAGCAACCACTGTGTTGTGAAAAAGCTGCTCAAAGAAGAGCACTTTACCATATGTCAAGGAATTCAGAAACAAATTTGTGGCATCGTTACATTTCTCTTCAAAAAATGCTTGCACTCACAGTTAACAAACTTCTTGACGCCCATCAATGCAGGTTCTATATTGAGTATTTACTATTTAGAGATAATAATGATTGCAAATTCCAAGAACAATCCGACGGAAACAAATAAATTGCAGGATTCAATGTGTCATGGGTAGAAGCTAAGTTACATATGCATATTCTACTTTTCTTCTCATATATTTTGCCATGTTCAAATTTCAATTACTGTGGAAACATAAACATGGATTGCAAGGATCAGAAAGCTCTGTACAAGGAAAAAATATCTCTAAGTGTGCATGTTGACGTATACCATATGCTCATAACACATTTGAGTTCTACAATTGAGGTATATATAACTTAGCACATGTTCATAACACATTGATTTCTATGACTTAGGTGTTTGTAACTCGGCTTATGCTCCAAAAATGAGTTATACAGTTTAGTGTATTGCCCCCTTGATTGTTCCTTGGATCTAGATCATATTGAATTCTACAATTTTGATTTTTTCCCTTTGATTGCTCCTCTCAATCATATTATAAAGGAGCTTGACATTTGATGTTTCAAATAATGCACGAGGAGTGATCCCTACACAACCGATACACATTACCCATTGTAATTAAATGTTTGAGGTTTTCACATAAGCTCTTAGATTGTGTGATCTTAAAATTCTTTCCATTTATAGAATTTTCAAATCATTTAATTAAATAAAATGATAGGTAAGTCTTTCAAATAAAAGCCTATGAGAATTATTTTATTAACAAAGAAATAACAGACCCACACACATCCGATTTCACATAAGAAATCAAAAGAAAACGCAGATTAAAACAGTGAATGCAACAATTAGCTATGACCATGAAAAGAATACATTTGAATGCAATAAATCATAAACCAAACACTTACACCCACGACTACACACTATGTAAGCACTTGCATTGGCACTCAAACAAACACCTAATAATGTATTGTAACTTGTAACAGTCATATGACCTGTGGAATAGTGTAAGTGTGAATTCTTGGTTGACATGGTACAATGGTCACTTAACACAATCCGTCACTCCCTTCCAAATTATACTCTCCTTTTTTTAACAAGAAAGGGAAAATTGTTCTTGCATCCACCTCATGACCACCCAAATGGAAGTTAGTCTGAAATCTTTAACTGAAAATCATAGCCATTAAATAATAATCAATATAATAACATTTGATCAATGAACTAATCAATTGATCATGTTATAATCATCCCAATGACCTCATGAATTAATATATTGCAATAAAACTAACACAATCATAGTCAAAAAGCAATGAAATTATGACAAACATAAGAACACTCAACTGAAATGTCATTGATTCAAATATATTGCATAAGAACATTCATAATCATGCATTTTATCAATCAATTTAATATACTTAATAATTCGTATAATTTTTATAAATAAAACGGGCTGTGACATCCTTCCCTCCTAGGAAAAAGTCTAATTTGTTTTGGTTTTTTGATCTTCAAAGCCAAGGTGAATTAATTTTGGCATTATTAAGTGGAGACTATTGTGTTTTTTCTCCCATTGGGGCATGCGACTTTTCTCTCAGAGGTGTTGGCATGAGTGGCTTCATCCTTTTATGATTGATAGGTGTGTATAGAATGTAATGTCCCCTTCCTAAGCTATGATAGTGATTATTAGGATTAGCCTATTCCTCATGTTCCCGTAGGCTAATTTGGTTGGTTAGGGGACTCCTCAACTCTTGGTGATGTGTTCAGGATTTTAGGAGTATCTTTATGGCACTTTTCAGAGCATTTTTGAGCATTGGGTCAAATACTTACTTTTTGTAAGTCAACTCCTAGGCACTGACCTTGTAATTTCATATTGATCGTTCTTCGGGATGCTCAGTGGTGGATCTAATGTTGTTTTGGTGGGATTTTATGGCCTGGGAGATTTAATTTAAAATTACATTAAATTTATAAAGTTAAATATTGCAGCCCTCTAGACAATCCACACTTAGGAAAAGTGGAGCAAAGAAGCTTAAGCCACAATTCTATGGTCCTTTCAGAGTCTCCAAGCGGATTGGAAAAGTGGCTTATGAGCTAGAGTTGCTAGCTAATAGTAGAGTACATAATGTACTTCATGTGTCTCACTTCAAAAAGGCACTAGGGCACAATGCGGTTCCCTCCTTGGAGTTGCCACCATTGGATGATGGGAAATTGGTTTTGATCCCTAAGGTGATTATTGATGTTAGGGAGTGTACTCTATGGAAGAGGTCAATCAAAGAGTATTTGGTTAAGTGGAAGAACCTACCAATTGAGGATGCAAAATGGGAGAGTGATCAAATTTTATAGCATCCAGAGTTGCAATTGCTTGGGGTCAAGCAATTTTGGGGAGGGAGGACTATAACATCCCCTTCCTAAGCTATGACAATGATTATCAAAATTAGCCTATTCCTTGGGTTCCCGTAGGCTAATTTGGTTGGCTAGGGAACTCCTCAGCTCTTGGTAATGTGTTCGAGATTTTAGGAGTATCTTTGTGGCACTTTCCAGCGCAATTTCAGGTGTTGGGTCTAATACTAGTTTTAGTAAGTCACCTCCTAGACACCAACATTATAATTTCATGTTGATCTTTCTTCATGATACTCAGTGGCGGTATCTAATGTTGTTTTGGCTGGATTTTATGGCCTACGGGATTTAATTTAAAATAATATTAAATTTTTGAAGTTAAATTAAATGTTTAACTTTACGTTATTTTAATATTTTTTTAAAAGGTGACTTTGGGAGACATAAGGAATATTTAAAAAGGTAAAATATTTGCTTTTTTAAAAAGGAATGCCTAAGTGGGAGACATAAGGAGAAATTAAAAATTAAATATAGTATTTGAATTTGCCAAGATGGGGCGTGGGGTTTTGGGAGTATATAATAAGCAATTTTGAAGTCATTTTGAGGTTATGCTTGGATATTTTCTTCTTGAGGAGAACTCACAGGTTTTACCAGCAACTTTGTAAGGACAAAAACCCTTACAGGGATCATCCATTTAAATTGTGAAAGATCAACCCTAGTGGATTTGTTTACATGAAACATCATTCAAAGTCATTTGGAGCTTCACTTACCAATTTTCTTAGAGATTTTCAAGGGGTTACAAGTCTGAATATTATGAGCATATTGATGAAGAGAAAATAGAAAATCTGAAACATTCATTTCCATTCCAAATTATTTCATTTTGTTTGTTGTACCTCTCTTTGGCAGGCCATACCATTTCTTAGGGGGGCATGAGGATTTTGAGGAAAAATTCCTAGCTTGAGAGCAACATTTGTAATGTCCCCTTTTCGGTCCTAAGCTTTCTAGTGGTCGCTAGCCTATTTCCAGAGTTGCGTAGGCTATTCAGAGGCATTTCGGGGGATTCCAAGATTCTTGGAGGATTCTTGTCTGCTTTACAAGGGGTAATTGCAGTGGCTTTCCAGAGTGTTTTCTAGGTTTTTTTGGGTTTTCTGAGAACCTTGGTGGTAGTAGTTGCTATTTTTAGCGCTTACTATTTTTAGTAAGTCACAGTTGCATCTCAGATTGGGCTTATTTTGAGTTTGGACACACTTACTATTTTTAACAGTATGCTATTTTTAGTAAGTGTTGTTTCTAGCAGTGGTTTTGGCAACAGTTCAATGTAGGATTTCTACTTTTGGCAATGGTGGCACAATTTCAGTTGTTGGTGTCCTATTATTTTTGGCATTTTGTGTTCCACCATCCTTGGAGTTCAAAAAGGGAAATATTTGCAACTTAAGTTAAATTTATAAAGTCAAAAAGGCCCCTTGGACCCCCATGCCTAGCATTAGCAACTTAAGTTGTTTTTAAAAACCAAATTTGGAGCATGACTTAAGTGGATGCCTAGGAAGGTGTTTTAAGTGAAATTCTAATTAAGTATTTTATTTCCCCAAAGGTGGCGTCCATTTTGGAGGGAAATGGTGTTTGAACTTTTGGGTCTCAAATCTTATATATACTCCCTCATTTTCTCTCTCATTTGGGATATGGATTCTTATGATAACGAAGTGTTGTCAGATTTTGGAGAGAATCCTTGGGCTTTGAGGACGAAAACCCTAAAGTTTGGCTTCAGTTTCGAAGTTACAAGACACTCCCTAGCTAGATATTGGAGTAGCTCCATTGCAGGGGTTACCATTGAGCATATTTGTGGTGATGGCTTTCATTTTTCCTTTAGTTTCTAATTGTGATGATGTTTTCTAGACATTTTTTGGTGTGGAGTGTTGATTGTAGCATTCTAGAATCATCTTGGAGTGTTGTTTTCAGATTTTGGAGTTGTTGGTTCGTGATTTTCCATAGCCCAGCCATCCCACCTTTTCACTCACACTGATTGGAAGACTTGACAAAATTTTGTGGGTATAGTTTCATTTGATTCCAAGTACTTGGGAACCTCTTTGCTCAAGGGTTTAGAACTTTTGAAGAAGATTTGGATTTATTTGAGCTGGTCACCCCTCTAGGGAGGCCGTACATTATTGCCTTGAGGGAATCATTGTTCTTGATGCTACCTTTGCTACTATTTGGCTTCAAATACTTCCTTGTCATTGTTGTTTGGGTTTCTTTGAGGGCACCTAGACTTGTCCATTGCATTTCTTGCACCTTGATTGAGTTCTTGGGTAATTTGGTGAAGTTAGGAGCTTATTGGTTGGTCATATCAGACTATTATTACATTATATCTTACCTTAAAAAAGTGCATCAGACTTGTGGCAGCGATGTTATTGACTTCCTCCCATCATTTTAGGACTTCATATTGAGCTATATTTGTGGTATTTTGTGGGGGAGTTCCTATTTTTGCATTGTAGCTTCTTTGGGGGGAGTTATTCTTCATATTTCTATCATTTTCCTAATATAGCAACAACATATGATGTATTGAAGCATTTGCATAATGAGCTCATTGTAACACCATTGGTGATTGCTCTTGTATTTACATCTCTACTTACCCCACTGAACAAGTGGTGCCCCCACTAAATAAGTGGTTGAGGGTATGTGCAGGATCATGATGGGCCAAAAAGTGGCAATATGATGGGTATGTGGCTGACGACTATTGTTTTACCCAAAATTGATGAAACAAAAAGGGTTTTTAAAGGAGATTCCCATCTTTCCACCGATATAAATTATGCTTTACTTTGAATTTAATAAGTAATTATTATTCATTTTCTATTCAAATTATGACTAAATTCCTTATTGATAGGCTGGTTGAAAAACATATATATCTTTCAAACAATATCACATTTTTTGAATCCAAAACATGCGTCACATTCTAGGCTTTGCATAATATAGGATTAAAAAGAGAAAAAATGAATTTCATGAAGTTTTGACCAAGTTAAGGTGGTCAGACATACGAGTTTTTATATTTTTTAAAAAGTTGTAATAAAAAATTCATAATTAATTATTTACTTGGAAAATAATTACAAAAAAATATGCATCACATCGAGGCATGAGTCCTCCACTTATATCTAAAATCTTATAAAAAAATATTATCATTTTATTGTGGTTAGGGTGGTTAGATAGACACCTACTTATTTTTTCCCAGAAATTTAAGTACCACTACATTGAAATTTCAAATTTTCTCTAAATAGTTTTTTTTTTTTAAACAAACCTAGTAGTTTAGAAACTACATTCAATTTTCTACAGATTCTATTCTTACATATTTTTGAAATAATATAGATAAGTTATTCAAATTTTTACGTCAAGTTGCATAACTTTGTTTTTTCTAAATTTTTTGCCACTTAAGGGCCTATTTTTTCCATGATGATCCTGCACATACCCTTGAGCTTCCTTTATTTTACATGCTACTCCTGTTGAATAAGTGTTTGAGTTTTAGTTTACTTTCATGTTATGCCCGATGAACAAGCAAAGGACTTTACTTTGGATTAGTCGTCTTGCCGCCAAGTGCTTATTTGCTTTGTTGTAGTTCCCACTAAATAAGCAAATGATTTCCCTTTCATGCATTTTGTTTGCTTACTCACCCCACTGAAGAAGTGGTTGCTTAAAAGTTCAATTATTGTAAGCCTTCTCGCCGTATGCTCTCACCTTGTCCACATCGGGATATGGATGATAAAAAAGTGGAAGAAGTTTGCTTTCAGTTAGCTTGATTTCCAGTTAATGCAACCTTTCCTTCATTGGGATCTGGGTGATAAAAAATTGAAGGGTTTTTTACTCAATTGATTCTCATTATTATTTGACTAACACTAAAGGGTGAAAATTTGAAAAAAAATTAAGATTGGGGTATTAAAGCATTTGGGGGTATTTTGAGGCGCCTAAGGTGGAGAGATACTCAACAAGAATTAAGGAAGTGAACCAACAAGGTGTCAATAAATCAACATTTTATTGCATTTCCAAGTTGTTGGTCCATGTCCAAAAAAATCTAGTTGTAACAACAACTTTTGGGTATGTCCCAAATGTCATTCTAACTATTTTAATGGTCATTACATGTTGTTTGAACATCTATTTAACAAGGTTTTATGACTGTAATAATCTGGAATAGTTTTTGTACATGGTCTTTTCAAAAAGAGTTGATTCAGATATCTATATTGCAAAAAAAATTCATTAGCTATGTCATTGCTATCTATCTATTGTATTTATTTGCAAATCAACATTTATATCAAAAAAAATTAAAAAGAACTTCCAAAAACAAAAAAAAACAAGGGTGCATATTACAATGGTATCAGAATAGTTGCATCCTACCATCTTGGAGGGTTTTGGAAAAAACAATGATATGTCAATTGAATGTGTAATGCAGCCACCCTACACAAATCATTATAACCTGAGAAAGAACAAGTGAAACACTACTCTAGAGAGTCAACCAAAGACCAACCCCTTTGTAGGCATTGAAATAGGTGACAGAGAGTAATAGGAACCTAGCACCAGAAAAATGCTAATGACCTAGCTAGATGGCAATGTGACTTACAACAAAGTTTGGCTCAGATGGCTTTCCTAATGAACCAACACATCATTGGAAATAACAAAAATGCAGCGAAAAATGGTGGGAATAATGGTGGAAACAATGGGGGACACAAAAGTGGTAATAGTGGGCATGAAAGGAATTATGGAAATGGGGATGGTTCAATGAATGACAGGGTTACAAATCAGCTAGCAAGAACCTGTTGTGACCTTTTCACACATCACCCCATTCAAAATGGGGACCCCCTAATTTTTTCTCCATTCTTGTCTTTTCGCTTTGGTTTTGTCTCTCTGTCTCTCTTTGTCTCTCTCGTTTATGTCTACCTTTCTGGGGATGTGTCCATCTTTGAGCTTAAACTTGAAATTTTGGCTAAGTCTTAGAATTAGGGTTTTGGATCTTCTGGTCAATTTGGGGTCAAAATTGAGTTGGCTAATTGAATTTTGACTGTTACACTGTTCTTAGAGCACTTTAAGCTATCTACTTGCAAATTTTGACCTAAATCTGACAACTTTCTATTTTTAGCAAGTATCACCTTCACAAGCAGATTTTACGGTTTACATGCAAAGTTTTTCAGTGCATGTCTAGAGAATATTTTTGGGTTTTCTGAGATCTACGCAATGATTTAACATGCAAGATGAGATGATAACTTTCAGCAGCCTTCACTTCGGAGGCTATTTTTTAGGGTTTTCATGTTAGAGTCTTCAATGCATGTCAAGATATTCTTTGTGGGTTTTTTGGGAGCTTCACAGTGATGTAACATGCAAACCAGGATCAAGACCTTTTTGTGAAGTTGTCTTCAAAGACTATTTTTAGGGTTTGCATGCAAAAAATTTTGGTCCATGTCAGCATATTCATCATGGGTTTTTCAAGAGCTACGCAACGAGGTAACATGCGATAAGAGTTCATCACTTTTCAAGAACTTACTATTTTTAGCCAGTGCCCGCATGCAATGCATCTTGCTAGATTTTTTTGGGTTTTGTGAGATCTCTTGGGCTGCGTGACATGCAAACACATCTGACAGCTGATTGGTCACTTTTTCAGACACTTACTATTTTTAGCAGGACCACTCTAATAGCTCCCCAGCACTTCGACATCACGAGCAAGGTGACATGCAATAGGAACGGGGTCAAACATAGATCATTTGAGCAACATGCAAGTCAGATTAGGGTTTCCAGCTTCAGGACCTAAAATGAAGGGTCAAACACCAAAATCTCTAAAAACTAATGTATCCCATTACAATCAATATATTTATAGTAAGGCACTCCAAAAATAGGCTATAAATAGCAAGTAAGCACAAAACACCAGTGTGAACAAGTCAGTCAACCCACAAGGACCCTATGGAATGAATTTCACGTCAAACAAAGTTGTAGAAGTCCTGAAATCAAGCACTTACTATTTATAGTAAGTCATTCCTCAAAATGGCTATAAATAGTATGTAGACACAAGATGGCAATGTGAATGGGTCAATTAGATCATGAGGATCCTATGGTGTAAATTTCAGATCAATCCAAGCTACAAAAGTATGAAAACTAGAGGCTTACTAAATATAGAAAACAAGGGGTGAGGAAGCCAAAAAATGTCTAACTCTGAGAAATTTCCTCCATGACCCCTGAAATGCGCCCATGTTGGATGGTTGGTTTGGAAAGTTACTAAGTGTTTGAAACTTCCTCCTCAACACATGAAATCCACCCTATCATAAAAGGAGGTAAGGAAAAAAATTTAAGGCATAGACGTTCCTCCTCCACCCCTTGAATGCACCCTCATCAAAGAAAGTTTCTACACCATGTTGAATTCCTCCATGACCCCTCAAATGACCCATATTGGAAAGGTGCTTGAAAAAATTTCTAAGTCATGAAGAATTCCTCCTTGACACTCCAAATGCAGCCAACTCCAAGAGGCATGAAGCAAAAGTTGTTAAGTGTTAGAAAGTTCCTGCAAGACCCCCTAGATGCGCCCTTGATGGAGATGGAACTAAGAAATTTTCTAAGTATGTAAAAATTCCTCGAGCATTAGCTACATGCACCCAAGTTGATGGGCTAGCATGGAAAATTTATCTAAGGTGTGAGAAAATTCCTCTAGACCCCTCTAGATGCGCCCAGTGTGAAGGTGAAGGGTGGTGGTGAGAAAAATATTCTAAGTGTTGTTGAATTCCTCCTCATACCCTCAAATACGCCCATAGTGGAATTTGGCCATGGAAAAATATTCTAAGTGTTGAGAATTCCTCCTCTATACTTGAAATATGCCCATCTTGGCCTAGAAAAGGACAAAACTTGTTAATATTTCCTCCTCAACATGTCAAATGCACCCAAACTAGCATAGAAGAAGACAAAATACTTGATGATATAGGCATGGGAAGTATGCCCAAGGCAGAGAAGGTATAAAAAAAATGAAGAGGAGTTTCTAAGTACAAAAAATTCCTCTAGACCCCGCTATATGTGCCCATGCTTATGTTGATGATGGAATTTTTTCTAAGTGTTAAAATTTCTCCTCCCCTAAAAAAAATACTCCCAACCTTGGGAAGGGATGATAAAATTTTCTAAGGCATGTATGAACTGGCAGAGAAGGAGTCAAAATGTGCCAGCTTCATGAAGTTGAATAAAATTGTCCAAGGCAAAGCAACAAAAAAATACGCCCAAAGAGGAGGAATGAGGATAAACTTTGATGAAAATATTTTCTAAGGTATAAAATTCAAAAATTAAATAAACCCCTTCATTTGTAGACACATGAATTTGCCATTTTCTGAGGGGAATTTTCTTTTGGGTACTGGATATCTTCGACAAGGGATTGATTTTAAAATTTTCCATACATTACCAAGGATTTTAAGATGAATATTTTTGATGGGCGCTTGAATAATGAAATTTCCTAAGGAAATTTAAAACTTTACAAAGGAAAAAAGGAAAAAGTGTTGTTAGAAATAAAATACCTTGACTGGTGAAATTGAAGTCGAGTGCCTAGATGATTGTTGATCAATTTTTTCATGAAAATAATCTTCCCAAGCCAGAGATGGATAAAAGAAAAGAGTCGTGCCTCAGCTGGTGAAATGAATTTCTCAAGGAAACCATTGAAGTTAATATTTTCAAAAGATTATTTTGAAATGCTAAAGTAAGGTACGCCTAGACCAGTGGAGATGAATCTTTTTAAAAATCTAGAAGGTCAAATATTCCAAACGCCAGATGCCAAGTGTTATAGTTGCCTGAGGAGATAAATTCGAATTCTTACATCAGAGTAGTGGAAATTTAATAACTCAGCTAAAATTAGCTTCTTCTAGAATTCGACTTGGCTATATGAGCTGTGAAGTTTTTTTATTTTCTCCATCAGCTAGCAAGGTTGACTTTGATGCTCTGAGGTGAAGAAGATTGCAGTGTGAGGAAAGTTGAGGGTGAAGAAATTCAAAGTTGGGCTTTGAGGAGGGATACATTTGAAGTTAAGAAGTTGTTGAAGTGAGCTTGGGTAAAATTTATTCTAAGTGTTGGAGAGTGTATTGCTGCAAGTAAATCTTCCAAGTGTTGAGAATTCGAAGTTGTTGTAGGAGGTGTTGAAGTTTGAAGTTGAAATTTAGTGCTGAAGCTTCTCATTTTCAAAAATTTGCTGGCAGCCCCAATGTGATTTTATTTTTCTAATTTAAATTTCTAATGACTATCTTTTGTTTTTGTAGAATGGGTGAAGTAAGAGTGACTGGCAAGGAAAATAATGTTGAATCCAGCAAGGAAAATGTGTCAAAACAAGCTATGATCAAGAAGTAGAGGAAGGCTTTCCTGTCAGAGTCAAATTTCTCTTTAAAGCTGGGTAAGTTGAGTGACACAAATTTAGGCTCTTTCAATATGGAAGCTTTCAAAAGTTGAATGATTAGAATTAGAGGCCATCGTCCATCAATCACTTCGTACAAAATTGTCGGAAGTGGACTTTATGCAGCTGCTAGTTTTCCACCAGCAATTTAGTGTCTGGAGTTGATCATGGAGTATGCTAAATGTTACAACTCAGAGCGGAGGACTATCAATTCACCGGATGGCAAGTTGTTCACCAACCTCATGCTAGGAGCCATTGGCGAAGCATTTGGAATTCCCTCACATGAGAAGATGATTTACAAAACAAGAGAACAAGTTGAGCATATGTATGCTTTGACATTTGAAAGATGTGCTGATATGATAAACTCCTGTTGGATGAACAAGGCCAAGCCCACTCGCATGAAGTTGCAAAAGTAGATAATCTCAAATGATCTAAAGCAAGAATATTGTGATTTGATTATGATGCTCAATAGAGTTGGAGGATTCCCCCAAGCATTCATCTTTGAACCTTGGATGTTTTACTACATCAACCTTGTGTTGGAAGGCAAGGAGCATATTGACTGGGCAGTGATGATTAGTAATAATTTGCATGAAAAACTCTAGAGTTTGAGGAGAACGAAGACATTTTACATGGGATCATACATCATCTACATGTTGGCTTGTATGAAAAAATACAGAGGGATATCATACAAAGAGCCTATTGGGTGTGGCTCTCAGCAATTCAAGATTCATGAGGCTTGTCCGCAGATGCACTTGGTGAGCACATCTGACTACAAGAGATTCAATGATGTCTTCACCATGCACATAACAAGATCACTTGAGCAAAGAACTCATCACAATATATCAAAGGAGGCTCAAGAGTTGATAGAGAGGTACGGATGTTGGTTTATCCAATTTCTGAAATTCACTTACATTAGGTTGCAAGGGTTCTCTTCATATTTATACAGGTTGCCCAGATACCCTATGAATAGGATCTTGATGTTAGAAATATCTAGGAAACTCATTGCCTATTATAAGATTTAGAAGAAAAAGAAGAAGGGAGGACTTCACTTCCCAATCATCATGGGAAACTCAAATGAAGTGTGTCCTTCACTGCAGGCAACCAAGGAAGCTGAAAATGAGCTTCAGTTTTTCCACCATTCTTAGCACACCAACAGACACTATTATGATCCTCACAGGAATATCAGATGGATACTGTCAGAGGAATTCAGATATAAGGAAAATATTGAAGATTTTTGGACTAGTGCATTGGATGAAGTCAAGGTAAGAAAAGGGATGTTTTAAAGATTACCTTTGAGGATGATTAAGGAGTGTGAGATTGTTCAAGTTCTGGACCAGGTAGACGAGGATATGAATGTTCTTCATCCATATTATGAAACAGTGAGGGATACACCACTCCCACTTCCAGATTGGTCGGAGCCTGAGATTACGGATTTGGATACACTTTGCATACCAGTCCTGACATTCACCAGAGGATGGGTTAAGAGGCCTATGAATAGGTTTAAGAGCAGGTCCATTCTTCTTACTTATAACTTGATGGGAGATCATAGGTCGCCAACTGTTACAAAGAAGAAACAGGTTGCTCGAGCTCCAGAGTCACGAAGGAAAGAGCCAGTCTAGCCAGAGCCTTCGAGAGTTGAGGCAGCATTACCTACGCCATTGGAGACTCATTCTCCAAGTATACACTAGGTTTCATTGTTTGCTAAGCAGAGGAATATGCTAAATAAGGAACAAGAATTACAAGAGGAAAATCAGCCACTTCGTCGGGAGTCTGTTGGCTAGAGTGTCAACGCACCTATCAAAGATAACTAGTAGGAAGAAGATGAAGAAACAACCACAGATACACAATTCCACGATGAGCTTGAGGTGGCATTAGAGGATGACACGATTACAGGGCAGGAGGCCCAATGTTCAAGAGATACTCAGCCCGTAGAAGTTGATGAGCCTCGCCAAGATGAAATTAGGGAGGAGGTTTGTGAAGAAGAAGCAAAGAATGAGCAGCCATTTATTATTTCAGATTTACAACAGGTAGTACCGGATTGGCTCAGAGATAGGATGAGGAGGAGCCCCATTGAGGAAACTAATCCAGTAGTTGAGATGGAGGAATTCCTGGGAAGGATCAGTGCGCCTCCAACAAAGAAGAGAGCTAGGAAGTTTTCAAAGATTTCAATAGATGAAAATGGCTCTCGCACCCTTCATGTGGCTGTGCCAAGAATTGAGTGTGATCGAGATGAGGCTATTCTAGAAAACTATGTGATCACCACCATGGAGTTAGGTCACCCCACGAGAGCACAAATAATTAAGGAGTGTGATAACTCCTACCAAGCACTCAGGGATAGGTTGCTCTAGACTAGAGGAAAATATAAGAAATTGAAGAGGGAGCACAAGACATTGATTGGTTACTTACAAAATTTGTCTTGTCCTTGTGGAAAAGAGAATTCGGCGATTGAGTTTAAAGTTGAGCTTCCCAAAGAATCAGTTAGCAGCTTGGAGGACTTGAGGAAGATGGCAGAGGAGGAAGATAAGTGGGTTGCTAGTGTTCGTGTTGAGACAAAAAAATTTATGGAGGACCTTGCTCATTCTTATAAGCACGCTTCTGGCATTATGTCATGGATGGATGTAGTTGATCAAGAATGGGGTGATTCTCATATCTATCAGACCAAGGATTTCCTTCGGTTAGAGGCTTTGATGCATACTCCCTTACAAACATTGGTTGAGGGAGGCATGATACAAGACGGTGACAGATATGACTTCACCAGCTGGTATTCTTCAGTTGTCACAGGCCGAGGATTCTTTGATGCAGAACAGGCAGATTTGGCTAGAGTCAAAAAGGCCATGAGGAATATTATAGATGGACTCATGAACACACTTGAGGCTATCTTTGCTAGGAGATTGACTTTGGAGGAGGTAACTATGGATAGTTTGAGGAGTGGATTGATGCCTTTCTTTTCAAAGGTGAAGACTTTCGTTCAAGATGACTTTGAGAACACCTCGACTTTCTCCAGCCTAATTCAAAATACCCAGGATTCCTTGACCGCTTGGAGGAAATCTTGAACTCGACATGGGCAGATGGTATCAATAATTGAGTTTCAGCTTGATCATATCCTGCCTATTTCAGTTCAAGAAGTTGAAGCATTACTGGCCAGGTTCATTGATTTTGCGGCCAAGGAGAATGAGAATGGAAACGCCTTTCTAGATGATGACCTTCTAGGTGATTGTTAGTGGGAATTGATTTCCTTTGCTATTTTGGGAGTGAATAGGAATCTTTTGACTCATTTATTGTACCACTCCTCATTCTGGCAGTTTTAGGGTTAGGGCTTATGTGGCTTGATTTGGGCCCTCCATTTGATTGTAATCTAAGTTGTCCATTGGACTTGGCCAGATATAAAAGGGGGCATCCCCCCTCATTTGTACCTTGTTAGATTAGAGATTAGATCAAAGAGAAGAGCAAAGAATAGACAGATAGCTTAGCATATATTGATAACATAGTTTGGAGAAGGAAATTTTTTTCTTAGAGAGATTCGTAAGAAATTGTTGTGAACACTCTCATAATAAAAAGAGTTTTTCATTGATGATGATCTCTTCTTTTGGTTGTGAGCAGCTAGCAAGGTTTTTTTGTCCTTATAATTCAAGTAGAACCCTAAAGTAGAGAAATTTTTATTTCATGCAAGAAGATAGTAATCACGGAATGTGGTTTTCAATTTGAACAAGCTTTGTGTAGTCCATACAACTAGCAAGCTTATTGATGGTAGGTTAGCCTTGCGTGGTCAATTGGAAATTTGTGAAATTTACTTCAATTATGATTCACATGGTGGCATGTGTCATCATGATGGTGTCTTTATGTTGAGTTGTGATTTGAAAACTTTCGGCTACTCCTTGAAGATTGCACCAGTCCTACGGAAGTTGTCCGAAGTGAGGAAAAGCAGAGATCGGTTAATTTTGTGAGAGTTGATCACCACATCCCACTCTTAGATTAGTCCTTAGCTTTCTAATCCCTTCAAGCATTCAATTTAGTCCATTTTTGGTTAGTTTAGAAAAAAAAAAGAGCTTTATAGACATACCTTTCGAGTCAAGTAAATTCCCCTTTCACTTAGTTCATTGTTTGTTGTCGAACAATTACGTAAGTCCCCCTTGAGATTACCAGCAAATCACATCAAGCCAACTAAGACTATCCAGTGCATAAAGGAACCTTGGAGTTGAACGCATGAAATTTCTTGCAATCTTATCATGCATAATACTTTGATAAAGAGAGGATAGAGTATCTGTTTGAAACTTTATTCTGTGTTGGTGCGGTCACGAAAAACACATCAACAAAATTGGTGCCAGAAGGAGGGCGAATTCGAAGAAGTTAACAGCCACACATACATATTGAAGTAGAAAGGATTTACAATAAGTGGTTTTATTGGAGAAGAGTATATCATGAATCAAGATGGTGCTACCACATAGAGATATATTTCCAGTGTTGCAGCCAAATCTGGGTTTCAACGATGATCAAGAAGATATTCTTTCGGGATTGAACAATATCACATGGAGAACAAAGAGGAGTTACGCTGTGTATATGTGTACTTGCTTCGTGTTGGAGGAAGAAGAGTAGAAAGCCATTAAAATTCAAGTTGCTATTGAAAGATATTTTTTGAATCAAATACAACCACTTGCTCCTGCTCCTGCACCTTGCCATTAAGCAGCTACATCCTGGATCGTATCAGTTCATTTTCACCAGACAAGTTGAAAAGGACCTTGAGGTCTACGCCCAATTCATCCAAAGAATTTTTGGAGTTAGAGTTACCTACTAGAGTGAAGAAGTTAATGAGAAAGAAAGCACCGCCATGGAGAACAAAGAAATCAAACCAATAGTGGACAAGAACGTCCCAAAAGCATGTAACTAGGAGAGTGCATATATCTAGACTCCCCGCATGCAAATAGAAAATGAAGTGTGGAACTTGAGGTTCGATGGATCAAAGTATAAAAATGGAAATGGAGTAGGATTTGAACTTATAAGCCCAACAAGAGAAGCATATTTAGGTGCTTACAGACTCCAGTTCTCCTACACTAACAATGTCACAGAGTATGAATCACTGATTCATGGGTTGCTCCTAGCAATCCAGAAGGGAGCCAAAATTGTGCATGCCTATGGGGACTCAGATATTTTGGTCCACCAAGTAAGAAAGAAGTTTTCTTGCCATGATAAGATGTTAAGTCGTTACTATAATAGAGTTTGGGCCCTAATTGAGAGCTTTGACGCATTCAACATTAATCAAGTCTATAGGTCCAAGAACCCAGTTACCAACTCTCTAGCGCAAGCTGTCGGTTCGTTAGAACCTTTGTCCATGGAGGGATTGAAGAAATTTACAGTGGAATTAATTTCTACACCCTCAATCCCTGATAATATAAAGAATTTCAAGTTTTTGATGATGATAAACAGATTCTAGATTTCCTCACGTGCTCTGATGTGTTTGAAGCACAAATTATTGATGAAGAAGAAATTGAAGAAGTAGAGTTTGACATAGAAGGAATCCTAAATCTGAAGAAAAGTTTTATTCCCAAGGGTATGATTGAATTGGAGAGACTGTTTGATCCTGAAAAATTGAGTAGAAGTCAAAATACTCAAGGCAACGAATGTGAAATTGTCAACTTGGGGATTGAGGAGAAAGAAAAGAACATTTTTATTGGTAAGGTTTGCACCCCAGAAGAAAAGGAGGGTATCTTACAAGCCATGAGAGAGTTCTCAGATGTAATAGCCTGGGGTTATGAAGATTTAAAAACATATGATACTTCCTTGATTACACATACAATCCCATTAAAGCCAAGAAGTAGGCCATTCAGACAACGATAGAGGTCGGTGAACCCATTACTAGAACCATTGATCTACTAGGAGGTCAAGAAGCTTCTTTCAGCAAGGATCATCTTTCTAGTGAGGCACTCAACGTGGGTCACCAATCTAGTTCCAGTTAGAAATAAGAATGGTGAAATAAGATTATGCATTGATTTTCGTAATTTGAATAGAGCTTCTGAAAAGGATAATTATCCATTTCCTTCATTAGACAAAGTATTACAGATTTTGAATGGCTCTCAGATGATTTCCTTCTTGGACGGCTATTCAGGATACAACCAGGTGATGGTAGAAGAAGTAGACAGATTGAAGACAACCTTCACCACCAAGTGGGGAACTTTTGCATACAGAAGAATGCCTCTCAGCTTGATCAACGCAGGAGCTACATTTCAGCAGGCTATGGATATTGCTTTCCAAGATCTAGTTGGAAGATGCATAATTATATACATGGATGATTTGACTATTTTCTCAAAGAAGAGAGAAGACCATGTTGAGGATCTAAGAAAGATCTTTTAGAGATGCAGAAGGTATGGCATATCCCTCAATCCTAAGAAGTGCATGTTTGGCGTTACTGAGGGAAAGCTACTGGGGCACGTTATTTCAGAAAGAGGAATCTCAATTGACCCTAAATGTATTGAGGAAATCTCGAAGATTGGTATGCCTAGGAGCCAGAAGGATTAAGATCATTCTTCGACAAGATCAATTTTGTGAGAAAATTTATAACCGGCTTTGCCAAAATTGTTAGTCCTTTGAATGAGATGCTGAAGAAAAATGCAAAGATTGATTGGAATCCTCAAACTAGGAAAGCATTTGATGAGAATAAACAGGCCATAGTGGACGCTCCAGTGTTGGTCAGTCTTGATTACTCTAAGTCATTCTATTTGTATTCATTTGCTTCAGGGCATACTTGTGTTGTTGTACTGACTCAGAGAACGGAAGAAAAAGATGAGCATCCAATAGATTTTATGAGTGCACCTCTAAAGGATGCAGAGTTGACGTATCCCAGTGTTGAGAAGCAAGCCTATGCCTTGGTGAAGGTGGTTAAGAAATTCAAGAACTACATTTTGAGGAGAAAAGTTTATGCAATTTCCCCAGACGCCACTGTGAAAACATTGTTGATGTATAATGAGCTCGAAGAAAGGAGAGGCAAGTGGGTTGCCACTTTACAAGAGTATGACATGGAGATACAACCTATGAAGCTGGTTTGAGGTGAAGCATTAGCACAAACAATTGCAATGACTCGATCATGACTTGTGCAACAAGCATGTGTGTTGGAAGAGGTGTCTCCAGGAGAATGGTATGGCGACACTGTTTATTACTTGTTGAATCATAGATACCCCTCTCACTTGAATCCAGTACAGTGAAGAGCCCTACGAGCGAAGAGTTAGAGGTTTATGCTTCAAGGGTCAGTTCTTTATAGAAGAAATCATGAAGGAATATATTTGAGATGTGTTGGAAAATATGAGGCCAAGCAGTTGATGGAGCACTTTCACAAGAAATTTGGAACATGACACAGAGGTGGTTTAGCCACAACTCATCAAATCTCAAGGGCTGGATATTACTGGCCTACACTTTTTAGGGATGCTTATGAACACATGAGGACTTGCCACATTTTTCAGACAATTGTAGATAGAGTAAAGAATCTAGCTATGCCTTTGCACCTAGTGGTTGAGGTTAGGCCTTTTGCAAAATGGGGATTAGATTTTATTGGGATGATAAATACCCCTTCTTCAGGAGAACATAGATACATTTTGATAGCAACATATTATTGCACTTGGTGGACAAAGGCACAAGCTCTAAAACTTTGCATGACTGATATAGTGATCAAGTTCCTTGAAGAGAACATTGTCACAAGATTTGGATGCCCCCATGCCTTAGTGTGTGACAATGGTCTAGATTTCTCATCATTGAAGTTTTCTAATTGGGCATTCAAATACAGGATCACACTAAAGTTCTCTTCCAACTATTATCCATAGGGGAATAGACTTGAAAAGTTCAAAAATAAGAATTTACTGAATGCAATAAAAAAACTGCTAGATAAGAACCCCAAATATTGCCACACGTAGCTGAGGTTCGCTTTATGGGTAGAGAGGACCAAAAAAAAGAACTCTTTGGGGACATCCTCCTATCATTTGGTCTATGGATAGGACCCCGTCTTCCCGATTCAGCTAAGAATCCCAACTCTTCAGTTCATTCAAGAATATCTCAAAGGAGAGGACAAAATTCAAACAAGGTTGACTCAATTAATGCAGTTGGATGAGAAGAGGGATGAAGCATTGGAGAATCTGTCCAAACATCAGCGAGTTGTAAAAACATGGTTTGATAAACAAGCCAAGGTCAAGTATTTCTATATTTCTGACTTGGTCTTATACTGGGACAAGGCCCATGAAAAAAAAGGAGATCACGACAAGTTCGACAAGTTGTGGTTGGGCCCATATCAAATTTTTGAGAACTTGGGAGATAATGCATTTAGATTGCGGACACTAACAAGAGAGGATATCCCATTTCCAATCAATGGGAAATTCCTCGAGCATTATTTCTAGTCCTAGGTTCCCTCTGAGGACCTACTTTGTACATAGTTAGATTAGGTTTGTTTTCTCCTTTTATTTTTCTTGGTTTCAGTTTTTTTCGTTTTGGTTTTGGTTTGTTGCCCTTCTTGGGTTTTTGGTTTGGCGTTCTTCCCTGAGTTGTCTGCTCAGGCGGTTTTTGGTCTGGAATGGGCAAAGATTTTCGAGTTTCCCATTGAAAAGGGGTTGATGATGGTTTTCTTTTCACAACTTTGTTTCTTTCCACTAGACTTTGTGCAAATTTTGAAAACCAGGGTTGTTTTCCTTGTATCATCATCTAGTTTAGGATTAAGCTTGTCTCGGGAGGTTAACCTGTTATTGTGTCTTAACACATGAGTGTAAAGATTTTAATGCCCTACATGTTTCCACTCTGAGTCATTTTGGTTTCTTTGGAAAGGTTATGGGAGGTGAAAATCTTACATCTTGCTTCAGGACCACTATAATTCTCAAACCCATTGGAGGCTTCACTGCCTGCTATCCAATTGTGGAATCGACGGTAAATCAATATGAAAGAAAGAAAATGTGCTAAAAAGAAGATATCTAAAAAGGAAAAGGAAAAGAAAGAAAAGGAGAGAAATGAAAAAGAAATATTATGCTTTGGATATTGGTTTTGGGAATATGCGAATAACTCCACCAAGGTAATGGACTCCCGGCTGGTAGTGGAGCAATATTCGTAGGAATTGTAGTGGCAACCTCATTAGGGATATGGACGCCTGACCAAAAGCGAGGCAATGTCCAGGATCTTTTTGAAGTTAAGATATTTATATAATTTTTCGCGGCCGATTCCAGAGGTCAAGATGGTTTAGAGATGGAATGAATATGCACACACTCATAGGATCTTGGATGAAGGTGTTTTGATCCAATATCGGATTCTTCTCCCCTTTTGAGTTTAAGTATCCTTTTCGTATGATGGTTTGAGGGAGATTAACTGAGGTTCAATTCTTAAAGTGTTTTTCAACACTTTCCCGTGAAGTCGCCATATTTTGTGACCTTTTCACACACCACCCCATTCAAAATGGGGACCCCCTAATTTTTGCTCCATTCCTGTCTTTTGGATTTGGTTTTCTCTCTCTCTCTCTCTCTCTCTCTCTCTCTCTCTCTCTCTCTCTCTCTCTCTCATTTCTATCCACCTTTCCGGGGATGTGCTCGTCTTTGAGCTTAAACTTGAAACTTTGGCTAAGTTTGAGAATTAGGGTTTTGGATCTTCTGGTCAATTTGGGGTCAAAATTGAGTTGGATAATTGAATTCTAACTATTACACCATGCTTAGAGAACTTTAAGCTATCTTCTTGCAAATTTTGATCTAGATCTGACAACTTTCTATTTTTAGCAAGTATCACCTTCACAAGCAGATTTTAGGGTTTACATGCAGAGTTTTTCGGTGCATGTCTAGTGAATATTTATGGGTTTTCCGAGAACTACGAAGTGATATAACATGCAAGATGAGATGATAAATTTCAACAGCCTTCACTTCGGAGGCTATTTTTTAGGGTTTTCATGTTGGAGTCTTCAATGCATGTCAAGATATTCTTTGTGCATTTTTTGGGAGCTTCACAGTGATGTAACATGCAAACCAGGATCATGACCTTTTTGTGAAGTTGTCTTCAGAGGCTATTTTTAGGGTTTGCATGCAGGAATTTTTGGTGGATGTCATCATATTCATCATGGGTTTTTCAAGAGATACGCAACGAGGTAACATGCGATCAGAGTTGATCACTTTTCAGGAAATTATTTTTAGCCAGTGCCCGCATGCAGTGCAGTTTACTGGGTTTTTCTAGGTTTTGTGAGATCTCTGAGGCTATGTGACATGCAAAAACATCTAGTAGCTGATTGGTCACTCTTTTTAGACACTTATTATTTTTAGTAGGACCACTCCAATAGACCTTATCACTTTTGCATCATGAACATGGCGACATGCAACATGAACAGGGTCAAACAGAGATCATTTGGGCAACATGCAATTCAAATTAGGGTTTCCAACTTCAGGACCTAAAATGAAGGGTGAAACACCAAAATCTCTTAAAACTGATGTATCCCATTGTGCTCAGTATCTTCCAAAGAATCCACTAGTAAAATTTGAAGGCACTTTGAGCACTTACTATTTATATTAAGGCACTCCAGAAACAATCTATAAATAGCAAGTCAGAACAAAACACTAGTGTGAACAAGTCAGTCAACCCACGAGGACCCTATGGAATGAATTTCATGTCAAACAAAGTTGGAGAAGTCCTGAAATCAAGAAATTACTATTTATAGTAAGTCACTCCTCAAATAGGCTATAAATAGTAGGTTGACACAAGATGGCAATGTGAATAGGTCAATTAGATCATGAGGATCCTATGGTGTAAATTTCAGATCAATCCAAGCTACAAAAGTATGAAAACGAGAGGCTTACTAAATATAGTAAACAAGGGGCAAGGAAGCCTGAAAATGTCTAAGTCTAAGAAAGTTCCTCCATGACCCCTGAAATGCACCCATGTTGGATGGTTGGCTTGGAAAGTTACTAAGTGTTTGAAACTTCCTCCTCAGCACATGAAATGTGCCCTGTCATGAAAGGAGGTAAGGAAATTTTTCTAAGGTGTAGAAGTTCCTCCTCCACCCCTTGAATGTGCCCTCATCAAGGAAAGTTTCTAAGTCATGTTGAATTCCTCCATGACCCCTCAAATGCACCCATATTGGAAAGGTGCTTGAAAGTTTTTCTAAGTCATGAAGAATTCCTCCTTGATACTCCAAATGCGGAAAACTCCAAGAGGCATGAAGGAAAAGTTGTTAAGTGTTAGAAAGTTCCTGCAGGACCCCCTATATGCACCTTTGATGGAGATGGAACTAAGAAATTTTCTAAGTATGTTAAAATTCCTCCACCACTAGCTAAATGCGCCCAAGTTGATGGGCTAGAATGTAAAATTTATCTAAGGCGTGAGAAAATTCCTCTAGACCCCTCTAGATGCGCTCAGTGTGAAAGTGAAGGGTGGTGGTGAGAAAAATATTCTAAGTGTTGTTGAATTCCTCCTCACACCCTCAAATGCGCCCATAGTAGAAGTTGGCCATGGAAAAATATTCTAAGTGTTGAGAATTCCTCCTCTATACTTGAAATGCGCCCATCTTGACCTAGAAAAGGACAAAACTTGTTACGATCTCCTCCTCAACATGTCAAATGTGCCCAAACTAGTGTAGAAGAAGACAAAATACTTGATGATATAGGCATGGGAAGTATGCCCAAGGAAGAGAAGGTATAAAAAAATGAAGAGGAGTTTCTAAGTACAAAAAATTCCTCTTGACCTCGCTATATGCGCCCATGCTTATGTTGATGATGGAATTTTTTCTAAGTGGTAAAATTTCTCCTCCCCTAAAAACCATACACCCAACCTTGGGAAGGGATGATAAAATTTTCTAAGGCATGTATGAACTGGCAAAGAAGGAGTCAAAATGCGCCATCTTCATGAAGTTGAATAAAATTGTCCAAGGCAAAGCAAGAAAAAAAATACGCCTATAGAGGATGAATGAGGATAAACTTCGATGAAAATATTTTCTAAGGTATAAAATTCAATAATTAAATGAACCCCTTCATTTGTAGACACATGAATTTGTCATTTTCTGAGGGGAATTTTGTTTTGGGTATCGAATATCTTTGACAAGGGAATGATTTAAAAATTTTCCACACCTTGCCAAGGATTTTAAGATGAAGATTTTTGATGGGTGCTTGAATAATGAAATTTCCAAAGGAAATTTAAAATTTTACTAAGGAAAGAAGGAAAAAATTTTGTTAGAAATAAAATTCCTAGATGATTGTTGATCAAATTTTTAATGAAATAAATCTTCTCAAGCCATAGATGGATAAAATCAAAGTGTTAATGCCTCAGCTGGTGAAACAAATTTCTCAAGGAAACCGTTGAAGTTAATATTTTCAAAAGATGATTTTGAAATGCTAAAGTGAGGTATGCCTAGACCAGTGGAGATGAATCATTTTGAAAATTTAGAAGTTCAAATATTCCAGATGCCAGATGCCAAGTGTTACAGCTGCCAGAGGAGGGAAATTCAAATTCTTACAACATAGTAGTGGAAATTTAATAACTTAGCTAAAATTACCTTCTTCTAGAATTCGACTTAGCTATATGAGTTGTGAAGTTTTTTTATTTTCTCCATCAGCTAGCAAGGTAGAATTTGATGCTCTGAGGTGAAGAAGATTGCAATGTGACGAAAGTTGAGGGTGAAGAAATTCAAAGTTGACCTTTGAGGAGGGATAAATTTGAAGTTGAGAAGTTGTTGAAGTAAGCTTGGGTTGAATTTCTTCTAAGTGCTGGAGAGTGTATTGCTGCAAGTAAATATTCTAAGTGTTGAGAATTCAAAGTTGTTGCAGGAGGTGTTGAGGTTTGAAGTTGAAATTTAGTGCTGAAGCTTCTCATTTTAAAAAAATTGTTGGCAACCCCAATGTGATTTTATTTTTCTAAGTTAAATTTATAACGACTATCTTTTGTTTTTGTAGAATGGTTTAAGTAAGAATGACTAGCAAGGCAAATAATGTTGAATACAGCAAGGAAAATGCATCCTAAGAAGCTGTGTTCAAGAAGCTAAGCAAGTCTTTCGTATGCGAGTCAAAGTTCTCTTCAAAGCTGGGCAAGTTGAGTAGCACAAATTTAGGCTCTTTCAATATGGAAGCTTTCAAAAGTCAAATGATGGGAATTAGAGGCCACTGTCCATCAATCACTTCGCATAATATTGTTTGAAGTGAAATTTATGCAGCTGTTGGTTTTCCACCAGCAATTCAGTGTCTGGAGTTGATCATGGAGTGTGCTAACTGTTACAACTCAGAGCAGAGGACTATCACTTCACTAGATGGCAAGTTGTTCGCCAACCTCATGCCAAGAGCCATTGGAAAAGAATTTGGAATTCCCTCACATGAGAAGATGATTTACAAAACAAGAGAACGATCTAAGTGTATGTATTCTTTGACATTTTAAAGGTGTGTTGGTATGATAAACTCCCATTGGATGAACAAGCCCAAGCCCACTCACACGAAGTTGCTAAAGCAGATAATCTAAGATGATCTAAAGTAGGAATATTGTGATTTGATTATGATGCTTAGTAGAGCTGGAGAATGCCTCCAGGTGTTCTTCTTTGAACCTTGGATGTTTTACTACATCAACCTTGTGCTGGAAGGCAGGGAGCATATTGACTAGGCAGTGATGATAAGTGATAATTTGCATGAAAAACTCCAGAGTTTGAGGAGAATGAAGACCTTTTACATGGGCTCATACATCATCTACATGTTGGCTCGTATGACAAAATACATAGGGATATCATACAAAGAGCCTATTGGGTGTGGCTCTCAGTAGTTCAAGATTCATGAGGCTTGTCTGCAGCTGCACTTAGCAAGCATATCTCCCTACAAGAGAGTCAATGACGCCTTCACCATGCACGTAATGAGATCGCTTCAACAAAGAAATCATCACAGGATGTCAAAGGAGGCTCAGGAGTTGATAGAGAGGTACAGATGTTGGTTTATCCAATTTCTTAAATTCACTTACATTAGGCAGCAAGGGTTCTCTTCTTATCCATACAGGTTGCCTAGATACCCTACGAACAAGATCTTGATGTTAGAAATATCTAGGAAACTCATTTCCTATAATAAGATTCAGAAGGAAAAAAAGAAGGGAGGACTTGACTTCCCGATCATCATGGGAAACTCAAATGAAGAGTGTCCTTCACTGCGAGTAACCAAGGAAGCTGAAAATGAGCTTTAGTTTTTCCACCTTTCTTACCACACCAACAGACAATATTATGATCCTCATAGGAATATCAAATGGATACTATTAGAGGAATTCAAACACAGGGAAAATATTAAAGATTTTTGGGCTAGTACATTGGATGAGGCCGAGGTAGGAAAAGAGATGTTTTCAAGATTACCTTTGAGCATGATAAGGGAGTGCGAGATTGTTCCAGTGTCAGACCAGGTAGATGAGGATATGAACGTTCTTCATCCATATTATGAGACAGTGAGGGATAGACCACTCCCACTTCCACATTGATCAGAGTCAGAGATTGCAGATTTGGATACACTTTGCATACTAGTCCTGACATGCACCAGAGAATGGGTTGAGAGGCATGTGAATAGGCTTAAGAGCAGGTCCATTCCTCTTACTTGTAACTTGATGGGAGATCATAGGTCACCAACTGCTACAAAGAAGAAACAGGTTGCTCGAGCTCCAGAGTCATGAAGGAAAGAGGCAGTCTAGCTAGAGCCTCTGAGAGTTGAGGCGACATTACCTATGCCATTGGAGACTCATTCTCCAAGTATACAATAGGTTTCATTGTTTGTTGATCAGAGGAATATGTTGAATAAGGAACAAGAATTACAGGAGGAAAATCAACCACCTCGTCGAGAGTCTGTTGGCAAGAGTGTCAACACACCTATTAGATAACCAGCAGGAAGAAGATGAAGAAATGGCCACAAATACACGCTTCCATCATGAGCTTGAGGTGGCATTAGAGGATGACATGGTTACAGGGAAAGAGGCCCAAGGTTTAGGAGATACTCATCCCATAGAAGTTGGTGAGCCTCACCAGGATGGAGCTAGGGAGGAGGTTCATGAAGAAGAAGCAAGGAATGAGCAGCTAGTTATTATTTTAGATTTACAGTAGGTAATACCAGATTGGCTCATAGACAGGATGATGAGGAGCCCCGTTGAGGAAAATGATCCAAAAGTTGAGATGGAGGAATTCCTGGGAAGGATCAATGCGCCTCCAACAAAGAAAATAGCTAGGAAGTTTTCAAAGATTTCAACAGATGAAGATGGCTCTCACACCCTTCATGTGGCTGTGCCAAGAATTGATTGTGATCGTGATGATGCTATTCTAGAAAATTATGTGATCACCACCATGGAATTAGGTCACCCCATGGGAGCATAGAAAATTGAGGAGTGTGATAACTCATACCATGCACTCAAGGACAGGTTGCTCCGGAATGAAGGAAAATATAAAAAATTGAAGAGGGAGCACAGGACATTGATTGGTTATGTACAACATTTGTCTCGTCCTTATGGAAAAGAGAATCCAACGATTGAATTTCCATCTGAGCTTCCTAGAGAATCAGTTAGCGGCTTGGAGGACTCGAGGAAGATGACACAAGAGGCAGATAAGTGGGTTGCTAGTGCTCATGCTGAGACAAATTTTTTTATGGAGGACCTTTCTCATTCTTATCACCAGGCTTCTAGCATTATGGCACTGATGGATGCAGGTCATCAAGCTTAGGGTGATGCTCATATCTATTAGACCAAGGTTCTCCTTTGCTTAGAGGCTTTGATGCATACTCCCTTTCAAATTTTGGTTGAGGGAGGCGTGATACAAGAGGGTGATAGATATGACTTCACCAGCTAGTATTCTCCAGTTGTCACAGGTTGAGGATTCTTTGATGCAGCACAGGAAAATTCGGCCAAAGTCAGAAAGGCCATAAGGACTATTATAGATGGAGTCTTGAACACACTTGAGGCTATCTTTGCTAGGACATTGACTTCGGAGGAGGTAACTACGAATAGTTTGAGGAGTGGATTGGTGCCTTTCTTTTCAGAGGTGAAGACATTTGTTCAAGATGAATTTGAGAACACCTCAAATTTCTCTAGCCTAATTCAAAATACCCAGTATGCCTTGACCGCTTGGAGGAAATCTTGCACTTGACATGGGCAGATGATATTAGTACTTGAGTTTCAGCTTGATCATATCCCACCTATTTCAGTTTAGGAAGTTGAAGCAGTACTGGCTAGGTTCATCGATTTTGTGGCCAAGGAGAAGGAGAATGGAAATGCCTTTCTGGATGATGACCTTCTAGGTGATTGTTAGTGGGAATTGATTTCCTTTGCTATTGTGGGAGTGAATGGGAATCTTTTGACTCATTTATTGTACCACTCCTTATTCTGGCAGTTTTTAAGGTTAGGGATTATGTGGCTTGATCTGGTCCCTCCATTTGATTATAATCGGAGCAGTCCATTAGACTTGGCCAGCTATAAAAGGGGGCATCCCCCCTCATTTATATCTCATTATATTATAGATTAGATTAGAGAGAATAGAAAATCAGAGAGAGATAGCTTAGCATAGATTGATAGCATAGTTTGGAGAAGAAGGAAATTTTTTCCTTAGAGAGCTTTGTAAGAAATTCTTGTGAACACTCTCATAATAAAAAGAGTTTTTCATTGATGATGATCTCTTCTTTTCTTGTGATTAGCTAGCAAGGTTTCTTCATCCTTATAATTCAAGTAGAATTCTAAAGTAGAGAAAATTTTATTTCATGCAAGTAGATAGTAATCGTGGAATGTGGTTTTCAATTTGAACAAGCTTTGTTTAGTCCATACCACTAGCAAGCTTACTGATGGTAGGTTTTCCTTGCGTGTTCAATTGGAAATTTGTGAACTTTACTTTGATTATGATTCACATGGTGGCATGCATCGTCATGATGGTGTCTTTATGTTGAGTTGTGATTTGAAAACTTTCGGCTACTCCTTGAAGATTGCACCAATCCTACGAAAGCTGTCCAAAGTGAGGCAAAGCCGAGCTCGATTGAAGTCTATGAGAGTTGATCACCACATCCCACTCTTAGATTAGTCCTTAGCTTTCTAATCCCTATAGCCATTCAATTTAGTACATTTCTGGTTAGTTTACAAAAAAAAAGATAGCTTTATAGACATACCTTTCGAGTCGAGTAAAGTCCCCTTGAAGACTTAGTTCACTGTTTACTGTCAAACAATTACGTAAGTACCCCTTGACCAACAAATCAAATCAAGCTAACTGAGACTATCCACTGCATAGAGGAACCTTAGAGTTGTATGTATGAACTTTCTTACAATCTTAGCATGCATAATACTTTGATCAAGAGGGGATAGAGTATCTATTGGAAACTTTATTTTGTGTTGGTGCGGTCATGAAAAACACATCAACATAACCATAACAACAAATTCTAGGCCCTTAATTCCTAACTTTCCACCGAGGCACAACATTCAGTTGGATAATGAACCACCCAACATGAGTTATAGGATCAGATTTTGCAGGATTGGATGGACTCAGAACTTGAGTTTCAGGAAAGGATGTCTTTTAGGGATTACATAGATCTCTGGTTGAGACATAGGCCCCATAGCGGTGGTAGACAACACAATAAATATTTACGAAGGAAGGTGGGGAAAGAATCTATTCCATACTATAATGGTTCAGGGAAGACTTTAGATAGAGCATGGGTTTAAAAGTTACACACCTACTTCCATCTTAACCGAATGCTCGAAGATGAGGCCATTAAATATGTCACAATTCACTTGAATGGTAGTTCACATGAGTGGTAGCACCATGGTATGATCACCTTGAGCCATGATCGGATTGACTCCTATTCCGAATTTACAAAGAGATTGATAGATAGGTTTTGATAAGAAGGATCCAGACTTACACTTTAAGGAGTTCGCTCAACTCAAGTAATGGGGTTCAGTGGACACATGTATAGCAGATTTTTAGAGGCTCACCGTGTTGGTGACTAATATATCGATGAGAAGGCTGATTGTATTATTTGTTGATGGTATTTTAGACCCATTGAGTGGATGGATTAAGTCCCTCGATCCACCTACTCTACATGATTCCATTAAAAAGGAAAGGGATATGGAGTCCTCTTCTTCTAGAAGCAAATTTCAGTCTAAGGGATTCCCACACAAGGACATGGATAGAAGACACTTCTCTAAGGATACCAATCTACCTAAGAATGTGTCTAATAGGTTGGACAATGATCATCTCAATGAGCTTAGGCACAAGAAAAAAAAAATTCACTGTAGAGAGCCTTAGTAATTTTGATAATTACCTTGGTATCCTTGAGAACTCATTTGCATGTAATGAAGTTGATTTTTCTAATTTCTCAATTGAGTTACTTTAGTAGACAATTTCTTTACTTGTGCGATCAATTATCTCACCTCTTCTATTTCTTCTTGTGTCCTTGTGGACATTGTTGTACTTTGCAAATATACTGGTTGGGAAGGTTGTGCTTGAGAAATAGGACCTCCTGGGTGAACTACCAATTGATCATTGTGAGGTGGAATAGGATTCATTGCTGGTGTATGATGTGCCAATGCTTGATTGATCCTTGCTATCTGGTTTGGCATAGCAGCGTACCCTAGATGATTGAGTGGTCTGGGAACATTCATGCCCAAATTAGAATTAACCTTGATTGCTACTGCATATGCTCCCTTGAGATCAACCAAGACTGGGTTGGCTCTTCTTACAAACATAGATGTAAGACTATCTAGGGAAACATAATAAACTGGTAATGTTGCGGCATCATTCAATTAGTATGGATCACGTAACCTTGTATATGCCTTATGAAACCTGTTGTTGAAGGCACTAATTGGTTCATGCTCTTGTCTCTTCACTTTAAAAAACTGCTTGTAAATTTCAACTGGTGTGGTTGGTAATCTGAATTTTTCCAAGAAGACTTCCTTTAACTATTTCTAGGTTCAGATTGAATTCACTGGTAAGTTCACATTCCAATAATATGCTTCTTCTCCTAAAGAGCATGGGAATAACCAACAAGCTACATCTTCATGTTGGATAAGTCAGTTTTGGAGAGTATCTTCAATTTTTTTGATGTGTTCATCAGCTGTCTGGTTAACATCACCAACCTAGAACTTGGAGCAAAAATGCTCTCGATTCTTTGGCATGTCATGATAATCAACGAATGTTGTGAGGGGGGACGCATTTTGAGGATTCCAAGCCATTGGAATGTTTGGTTGATTTATCTGAATTGGTTGAATTGGTTGTGCAAATACTGGAACTTGTTGATGAGTAGCGCTTGGTATGGGAATCTTTGGTGGTGGTGTTTGGAATAAACTGAAAAAATCTTCTCCACTTGGTACTTCTTCACTGGGTGAGAGTACTTATTCACTAGGGCCAACTACACTTGATGTTTCTTTTCGTGATGCTTTTGTTTTCTTTCTCTGCTTGTTTCTATAAGGAGATAACTCCACATATTATTTGAAAGAACTTGAAGTGGATTTAGTAACTCTTCAAAATTTATCTAGTGAGAAAGAGCCAATTCGATCCAGTGTTTCTTCAATCTCATTGAGGACATGTGGGAGCTGGATGATTCACTTATTGAAGAACTTGTTGATTGGCTGGCCAATTTTGTTGTCGTTGAAGGGCTTCAAATCTTTCGATAAGCAGATCTCTTTGGATAGTGAACTCAATACAGCGGGCTCTCTCTTCTTCTTCTTCAAGGATAAAGCACATCCAAAACCAATCAAGAGCATTTCTTCTTACTTTCCACACAAGGCTGAACAATTCGGTGATGATGTCTTCTTGCTCATCGTGAAAACCCAAGTTTGGTTGTAATACTGGATGGGGATCTTGTCCTAGATTAGGAATGTTGCCCAAAAGCACCATTCTTCATTGCATTAGGAAAGCTTGGATTTATTGAGGATGAGCCAGTGGCAACTGATCCTTCTATCTCTTCAAAATCTTGTTTTAGACGATCAATTTTTTGTCTTATCAAATCCCTTTGAATGGCTTCTTCAATTCGTCATCCTTTTTCTTCTTCCCTAGCAAGAACATGACTTGTTTGTCTGAATTGAGCATGGTCTGCCTGTGACTTCCAAGCTAGTGAGTACAACTGATCAATGATATCGGTCTATCCTTGCTCTAGTTGTTCAACAAGTATGTCAAAAGGAAATTTGTGCAGCAACACCATACTACATCTTGCCTACTTTGAGAGTAATTTATTATTGTTGTTTGTGGGCCCTCCTTCTAGCACCAATTCTATATTGGTGTGCGTTTTGTGACACACCGAACACTCTAGAATAAAGAGTCCAAAGATGCTCTATCCTCTCTTGAAAAACTACCGCGTATGCTAAGATTGCAAAAAAGATCATATGGAAATTCCAATGTTTCTTCAGTCAGGTCTTGACGTGTGGATAAGCTCAATGGGCATTGTGATATGCTGGTAACACAAAGGGACCTATATTAACAAATTATTCATAAGTGAGGACTTAGGTAGATTTGACATTGAATGCTCTATTTCTTTTTGGGATTTTCAATTTTGAGATTTTAAAAAGAAGGGAAAAAAGGATGAGGATTTAGAACTCCTATACTATTCCTATGAAATCAAGAGACAATATGAATTGAGTGAAACTAAGAATAATACTTTGCTTCACCACGTAAATGAAAACTACACAAAGCAAGTGAAATCTTCTGGGATTTATGTTTAAGATTTCTTTAGTATGAATGATACCATCAATAGAACAATATTATTCAAAGTAAGCATTGAAGTATCCACATTATAAGATCAGTCTAACTTTACGCATGGAAAAAAAATCATCCATTCAAAGAAAGTATGAGCGAAAGTTTCACTAATATATACTATCAATCTATGATTCATCTAACATGCATTCAAATCAAATACTACTTTAATCTATTCTAGGTGGAAGAAGAATATGTAACCATGCAACCACTTGATAGTAGAAGGATTCAAAGCAAATCATGCAATATGAACTTTTATTCTCAAAGTAGCTATGAGCAACAATTTTATAAGACTCTCTCCCATACAATGAAATGAGAGAATGATAATTTATATAGAGTTTTGGAAATGAAATAGACGGCCAAGATTGATCCAAGATCAATGGCAGAGATTAAAACAAAGTAACCCTAACTAGGGTTTCCTAGAATAACAATCAATAACTAGTGAGTAATTAGTGAGTGAAGTGGCGTGAGGCGCTATCTTTGAGGGGGCACATCCTTATCCTCCTTAGTGGCATTGTATTGGATGAATCTGGAAACTATTGTGCTAACTTCCTCGATCGTGACAAGTGGCAGCATATTGACCTTGTATTCTAGTATGTCCAAATCATCTGTACATTCTACGAAAGCAATTTCCCACTCTAACTCTTGTTGTTGGAAGGCATGCGAGATGGACCAGAAGTCAGCTGTCTTAGTCAAATTTTTCTTAAGGATAAGCCCAGTGGTGGGGAAGAAAATTTCTCGAACTCTATGCCTCAGATTTTCAAGTTGCATGTCATTTTCTCGAACAATGTATTTCTCAAGTGCATCTGCAGCCACAAGTAGAATCATGTTCTGAATTTCCTTTGTCCACTCCTCAACTCTAATAGCATCTACCTTCACCTTCTCTAAGACTTCATTACGTGCAACCAGTGCACAATACTAGCTATTGAAGTCGCATGCAGCGCCTGCTACAATAACTTTTCCATCGACTAGTTCCTGCTTTGAAACTCCTCTCAACACTTTGAGACATGGAATAATTATATCCTGGATATCTTGAGCATTGTCCCATGCTTCTGCAAGAGCTACAATCCTCGAAAGCAGAGAGAAATTTTTCCCATATGCCAACATCAATTTCTCTACAAATACAACCGCTTCACTTTTGCTAATTATCCACTCTTTGGCTTCTTTGGTTGTGGTCCTTTCCTTTCTGAAAGTCTCCTGGGAAGAATTCATCAATGGGGAACTGTTGAATTGGCTTGATCAAGAGGCTTGGTTAAATGTTGAATATATTCTTTTAGGCATTCAACTTCGTTTTGGTAGTCCTTTCTCTTTGCTACTTCATTTTCCAGCCTCACTTTGATAGAAGCAACTAAATTATCCAAGTCTTCCACTTCCTGACCTTTTGTGGTTGGCCCAAGTCGACAGTGGTGATGGCACATTCCTGAGGAGCAATATCCTCTCTTGACTTATCAACTTTCGGCACAACAATTTGTATTGTACAATGGTCGGCTTCATCTCTTTGGATGGTGGAAAATGTTTTGGCAGGCTTCTTTACATTAACTGCTTCCAATCTGGCCAAGAAATCGCCCATATCATCTTCCTATGGAATTTTTGTTTGTTCTTTTATCTTTAATCTCTCTTTCAGCCAATCAAGGATGGTAGGTTGGTCTGTGCCTTCTTCCTCCTAAATATCTTGCGTTCATGGAATATTTTGAATTCCTTTGAGGGTGGAAATCATTCCTTCTTAGAATTCATTGTATAGAGTAGCAATTTCATTCTTAGACTCTAGTATCTTTGTGCCTATGGGAGATGGTGGTTCATCATCCTCCAACTAGATAGGAATGGGAGAAGTAATCCTTATGTCTCCCAATGACTCATCAATATCTAATATCTCATTCATGTTCATGGACACGGCAGAATGAAGAGGCTCTAATCTTTGCTTCTTCCGGGTAGGTTCTTCATCCACAATCTTTTTTCCTTTTGCCTCCTTCCTTTTCCTAGGATTGGTGCTCTCAATTGGCTCATCACCTTGGGACACACCAATGTTTGAAGAATAGGATTCTACTTCACCCATTATATTGCAAGTCAGATTCACATTTTTCCACCCCAACTCCTGGATTTGCTGATCTATCCACCATTGTGAATACTTGATGAATGGCCTCATGAAGGTGGCCAAGTCTGCAAGTTCTGGTTCTGACCATCTTACGGGAAGAAGAGGTCAAATCTCATCAAAACATGGCTGAATATATTCACCATCATCTTCAAGTTGATCTAGTACACGGAAGAGCTCGGTTGTCCTGATTAAGATGGCCGGTAGTCTAGACCATAGTCTTTTCTGGACATCAAATTCATCTACAGCGTTCACCCAGTAGTCCTCCAGGTTACCTTCTATTTTTATTTTATTCCATTCATGGCCCCAATGTGATGGTGAGGGTCAAAATCAGCTTTGGACCTGTATGACGTGAACAGATACCGTTGCATCTCTATCCTAACACTTTCAGCTGCCTGTGCCAATGGGCAAGATTCTTCCATATTTCCAATAAAAAATGAAAAAGTGATGGTTGTTTTTCTGTTTTACTCTCTAGAAGTTTTGATATGTTTCTAGCTTCCTAAGAACCTCCAGCAAGATCATTCTATTCATGGGATAAATTGGGAACCTGAAAGGACATCCTGTGAATCCATGAATTCTAATGTAGGTGAATATTGGAAACTAGATGTACCAGGATCCATACTTGCTGATAAGGCTCTTAGCCTCATGGGTTAGCCTTTGATGTATTCCTCCTTGCAATATCCTTGTAATGTACATCAGGAATGCATCGTGTGCCCTTCTTAAATGGGCCTTCTCAAATAGTTGCAGCTGGGGGTAGCAGTCATATGACTTGAACTCATTCTCTCCATTTCCTACCACACCTCGATAGATCAATCATGAATACTGTAGGTCCTTTCCAGTAGATAGATAACATAAGAACTCATATAGAAAGATGTAGTCCTATCCAAATTCACCAGCTGCTCATGGATGTTGTCACTGATCATCCTTGACCAATTGAACATTCTGATGCCTGAGGTGATCTCATCTATGAAGAAGTACATCCATGTCTTGAATGGAGCACCTTGAGGGCTGCCCATTATCCTATTCAAAAGAAAAATTATATCACCATAGTCTTCTTTGAAGTCTGTCTCAAGTAACTTCTTTGGCATCTTCTTAATAGAGGCCCTTGGCTTTTGTAACCATGACTTGTTGATTTGGGTTGTACATTGATCCATCCGGTCTTCAAAGAGTCTCCTTGCATCATCTTCAGTCTTATATGAAGTCCTGTTGTAGTTGAGAATGCCAACTGCTTCTCGGATAGCCAACTCTTTGAGATGTGCCAGAACTCTTCCATCAGGAGCAACAATCTGTCTCTCTTCTGGGTTGTAATGCCTAGCACACTCCACAGCCGGTGGAAATCCAGTTGCTTGAATGATACCATTCTGCATCATTCTACGAGCAATAACTGTCAGCAAGATTATGTCTCGTTCGTACATTCTCTTCTTGAATTCCTCGAAGACCACATGTCCAAGATTTATGTCCGTGACGTTCTTCGACTTGGAGTTAATTTTTGATTTTGGTTGAACTCATTTTCTTGTGAACTTCATCTATGCCTTTCTCAAAGGTTCTCCAGGGGTGGTCATCAACCTACGAGAAAAAGAAAATATATTAATTTTAAGACTTTAATTTTTATTTTCTTTAAATCTTCTAAAAAGTTTTAACTTTCAACCTGTTAAAAGTCAGATTCTACAAAAAATCAAGCTAAAAATAAAAGTACTTGGTAAATTTTGCATGAATAAATGAATAAAGATCGAAGTAGAATAAATAATTCCATCAAACTTTGATTCTAAATTCTGTAATTATACTCTTGTATGGCAATTCTAATTTAAACTTTGAGAATTCTATCTTTGTCGCTGAAAAAGAAAGCTATTCCTTTGAAAATTTCATTCTCCAACCCAAAATTTTCACTTCTTTCCTTGTTCTTCACGTTGAAAAATTAGTCAATCTCGAATATTCTACCTCTCAAAAATTCTATCTCTTGTGATTTGGAGAGAGCTTCATTCTCCTTTCAATCGAACTTGTGAGTTGAAAATGACTTGTTGAAACTCCTTATAAGGTTGAGAAGTTCGATTTATTTTAGTAGTTTCATCCTTTCTCTTGAGTTCATCAAAATTAGACTTGTTTTCTTCTCTTCATCAAGGCAAGTTTCTAATTGCCAAAAAAAATCTTCAAGGCAAGTTTCTAAATTTTATATCCAAGCATCATCTTTAGCCAATATCTTTAGATTTTTCTTTGGAGTTCAAATTTTAGCTAAGTGTTGGAAAATAATTAAAGGTTTTATGTGTGGATTTTTTATTTTCCAACCTTTAATATTTTATTTTATCCATGTATTTTTGTTTATTTTGGCAAATTTTGCTTAATTCCATGGATTTTTATCTCTTTTTCCTTCCAAGTTCGGACTTTACTTATGTTTGGACCTCATTTCTTAGGAAAAGTCAGACTTGCCATTGGTTTGGACATTGCTTTCTATGCTAAGTCAGAATTTTATTTTCCTTGGACATGCCTAGATCAAGGAAAGTCAGACTCTCTCATACCTTTTCCATCTTTCCTTAGTGTCTAAGTTAGACTTTGCTTTTTTTGTGCCATCCTTATGGCGGACTTCAAGAATTTCTCTTCATGTTGCTCATCTTCTTATGGTAGACTTGTTGAATTTCATTCCAAATGCAAGGGCGGACTTCATTAATGTTTTTCCAAATGTTCCTCAGTGCCTAGGCAGACTTGGTGAATTTCTTTCCAAGGCATGGCAGACTTCATACTTTCTTTTCCATGTTTCTTGCAAGGTGGGATAGACTTTGGTGACTTCATTCCAAAAGGTAAGGGTGGACTTGGAGGCTTGTTTGACAAAATCCTTTAACATGGCATACTTCAAGAATTCTTTTCCATACTCTAGGCGGACTTTGAGAAAGTCTTGCCATAGGTTGGGCAGACTTTCCTATTGCCTTTCCATTACTCATTTTGGCATGGCGGACTTTATTGTGCCTTTTCCATCTTCATTTCTCCCTCAAATTTCTTCAAACTTATGCCATGATGAATCTCTACCCTTGGATGCCATGGATTTCATGCTTGTATTTTTTTTTATCATCCAACCATATGATTTTCTTTTGATTTTCATGCTTTTTTCTTACTTTTTGCTTGATTTTTCATGATTTTTGCTTTGATTTTCATATTTCTTCCCAGAGATGCGAAACTTTGATTTTAAAAATGAAACACTAACACCATGACCTATGAGACCCAAACCCTAGGTTGACTTTCTAAAAATAGAAAAAAACAAAAAAACAAATTTTCTAAAAATAGTAAGTCCCGGATTGGTCCAAAAATGCCCAAAATGGAAAAAGAAAAAAGCAAAAAAGAAAAAAAGAAAAATCTCTAAAAAATTGGAAGTGTTAGAATTGACTCAAAGCATAGGCGATCCTCATCTTCTAGACCTTTTGAGCACTTCCATGACGTCTAAGCATAGTTTAGGGCTTGAATTCTCTACTTGGCTCTGGTGATAACTCCAAATTCTAACTTGAAACTCTTAGAGAAAAGGAACTTATGAAATAGCAACCCAAAGCTAAACCCTAAAAGTGAACCACTAAGGGTTCCCATTTGCAATGGGGCGATGTGTGAAATAGGTCACAACACTACCAATCTTCAAACTTTCTCAAGGGTGGCTCATGGCCTTCATTCTTGGTTTTGGTTTGGAAGAAGGTAGGGATGACTGCACTATTGGAAACTCTGCAACTGGAATAGCTTCCTTTTGAATCCTCTTGAGGTTTAGGAAAATATTGTTTTTTTTGACAACATGGCTCATTCTTTCTTTAATTGAAGTGCTTTCTTTGATGGACCAATTAACTTGTGAAAGCGATCATTGCTCAATTTGATCCCTGGCATACATAGGAAGTATTACTTCTCCATCATCATTGGACAATCCTTCTATATCCTTTGATAAGAAATCAGCCATTTGTTGGAGGGGAAATATATTGTTACTGCACCTACACACCTCAAACTCGTCCTCACAATTTGCCCAGAAATATTCAACTGTGGGAACATGAGCATGATTTTGATCAAGACAGGAGGTAAAGGCACCATGAGGATCGTATGATCACCTCTTGTTGAAAAAATTGAGTCCAAAATTTGATAATTCATCACCCAATACCTTGGAATCAAACAACAATCTACATCTATAGATACCCATCTCAACTAGAAAACTAAAAGCAAACTTCTTTCGTTTTGGCAAGAACATGTGAACTTCATACACTTGCCTCAGAAAATCCATGAAAACTACCTCATCTGTGGGATACCTTTCCAACATGACTGGAATACTTGAGAAGTCATACACTCTTATCTAGGAGAATGTAGGAAACCTGATGAACCAATCAACCCACTCCACCATTGCTACCCTAGCAACTGATGAAATTTGTACATGCAACTTATTGTCCAAGTCTCTCACTATATGCATCATTCACCCACCTGTAATGATGTGTTGAATCTCAAAACTACAATTGTGGGTAATGATGATATACTTGTTGAGTACCCAGAGTTCCTACAATGTTCAAACCTCTGAATTTTCCTTGATAGGCCATTAGATACACAAGGTAGGAAATCATGTGAAACTCATCGACTTTGAAATATTTTTTCATCTGATGGTGGAGACTATCGCTGATCAAAGTTGGCCAGTCATAGAGCTCTGTCTTATTTATGATGTGAAAGATGATATAAAACATCCAAGGCTGGAATTTAGTGGCTTCTTCTTGACCACTGACTTAGTTGAGCAAAGTAATCATTATTGAAAACTCCTCCTTGAATTATCCATGCTTGACATTCTTTGGAAAAGTATTGTGTTTCTGCTTCAACCATCTTTGTGCAATTTTCTTCCAGTATTTGTCCTCATGCATGTGCCACACCTTTTCACACTCTTCGATGGAGATGACCAAATTTTTTGGCCGAGCTATTGAAAATCATTTCTCAACATCATCCGGTTTGAGGCTACAAACAACTCGCCCATCTGCTACTAGGATTTCTCGTGTTGTTGGATTTATTGGCGTGGAAACTAACACCTTTGGAGTGCAAGTCAGTACGGACAACTATGCACACTGCGTAATGAGTGCTCTTCAAATTAGAAGGGGAAGCTCCCTTGTTGTGCTGGAATGCATGGAAAAGGAAAGTAATCTAAGTCCTATCTTTTTGTTCTCAGCTGGAAGAGGCACAAGGTTAAGAAAACCAAGAACATTGCAACTAAGGATTTTTTGGTTTCGTAGATCATTAACTACAACTAAGCTAACTACTTTAAATCTATCCAATTTCCTCAAGAAAGCATAGCATGAGGAAATGGAGCAGGAATGTTCTATACGATAAACTTCAGGTACAGATTCACAACGTGAAGGCAAGATGGCACAACTATTTCCTTGGTTGGGGAGAAGTTTATTGGAAATGACAAATATATGATAAACCTAGTACAACTTAACAACATGAAGGCAAGGTGGGTACAACTATTTGCTTGGCTGAATACGTTTATTAGCACACACATAAAACAATAAGCTTTAGGTACAAATTCACAACGTGAAGGCAAGGTGGGAACAACTATTTTCTCTTCTGAATAGTCTTATTAGAAACAAAACATAAAGGATAGCCAACTAGGACAGTAAATTGCATAGACGAAACATGCATACAATTTACAATCGAAATAGCCACTATATCTAACTAAGATAAGTATTCACCATAATAATTGCATGAAAACCCGAGTGGCATAACAATTCATTATCATAATAAACACTTGTGAACATATACAGAATAAGCAATATTACAAGCAAGGTGGGCACAACATATATTACTTTCTCGTGCAAAAGTTCATGAACAGATACAATAATGGCAATACTATAGGAAAGGTGGGCACAACATGTATGCTATCACACAAAAGTTATTTACAAATGAGCTCAAAGCTCTTATTTATAGACATCAAAGGTGTAGGGAACACTAAAATCACCTTGAGTCAACTACAGTCTTGCAATGCATACAAGATTTATTGCTAAACCCTAATAAAGCAAACTATACAGTTAACTGGAAAGCTACCATCAGTTAACCAGTATAATTAATCTAAAAATGAACAATGTGCAAGCATGCGCGTCCTTATTGAAGGCAAGTTAACTAGAACACTACCATCAGTTAACGTAAACCCTAAATACAACTCCAAGTGAATAAAGATAATCCCAGAATAGACATGCATGAGATAAGACAAGTTAATTGAAAAGGTAACGCCAAGTTTAACTCCTATGTGTAATGTTTATCCTGAGAGGTGGGAACTAAAGTCCACTGGTTATGATCTTGAGCAACCAACCCCTCAACGAGATTGCTAATTGCATCAACATCTAAAGGTCATCACAATTCGTTGCTTCTCAGCAACTTGAGCAATCTTGGCAATCTTTGCACACTCAAACTAGCATTTCACTGACTTATAGCTTTGGCGGCTCCATAACTGAAATGATAGCCACTATCTCTTCTATAGCTTGATGACTCTGACACCTTTCCTTAATGAAAGAGTCTTGCATGATTAAACTGCGAGGTTTGACTGCACATATTTTGGTTGTGAGAAATGCAATCGAACTTGTTGCACATGCAAAATTCCAATGATTTCAACCCTCTAAACCAGCTTTGGAAGACAATTAGCCATACGAGGCATGCAACCATATGGACTTGAGTGACTACACCTGTCAACCCTGTAAATGCACTTGATACAAATCGGTCTCATATTTTATGATGAAATCATGAATTAAGACCGATTTGGTCTTGAATTCAATTTGCATGTACTGCACTCTGAAAAAATTGCCTATTGACTGTGAACATGACTATATTCTGACAAGATTTCTGGAAAGCTAAAAATAGCTTGCTGAGGTTAAAAGAAGCCTATCAGAGAGCAATCTTCATGAAATTTTTTGAGATATGGGTTTTGTCCAAAAAGAGATTCTAAGACAACCCAGAACGTCAAAAATGCGAAAATTCGACTTCTACTTGACTATGCAAGGAATTTTCAGCTGAGAAAATTAGAGCCTCAAGAACTAATGCTCTAGATTAAATTTTCTTGAAAAATTCTAGCGCATGGTTTTTTTTGAGGAAACTATGCTAAATAAACCCATAAGATTTGTTTTTCCAAAATTCACCAGTTCTTCAAACATGCGAGAGAATTTAAGACAAGAAAATGGAAGAATTTGAGAAGAAGAAAGACATTTTTTATGTTTTCCTCTACCAAAATCGCCATTTTTCCTTGAAATATTGATAATTTTGAGTTGTACCCGGGTATGTGCAGGATCATCATGGAAAAAATAGGCCCTTAAGTGGCAAAAATTTAGAAAAAACAGAGTTAGGAAACTTGATGTAAAAAATTGAATAAGTTATCTATATTATTTCAAAATATGTAAGAATAGAATCAGAGGAAAATTGAATGTAGTTTCTAAACTACTAGGTTTGTTTTAAAAATAAAAATCTATTTGGTGAAATTTTGAAATTTCAATGCAGCTGGTACCTTTAAATTCCCTCTGTGGAAAAAATAAGAGTTCAACCGACTCACCCTAAATCCAGCCAATAAAATGATAATATTTTATAACATTTCGATATAAGTATATGTACCCATGCCCGGCTGCAGTGGCCATTTTTTGTAATTTTTTCCAAGTAAATAATTAATTATGATTTTTTACTTCACAAATTTTTAAAAAATATAAAAACTTGTATGTCTGACCACCTTAACTTGGTCAAAACTTCATGAAATTGAAATTTTATTTTTTTAATCCTATAGTATGAGAAGCGTAGAATGTGACACATGTTTTATATTCAAAAAATGTTATACCGTTTGAAAGCTATAAATGTTTTTCAATTAGCTTATCAATCAGGACTTTAGTCATAATTGGAATAGAAAATAAATAATAATTACTTATTAAATTCAAAATAAAGCATAATTGATATTGGTGGAAAGCTGAGAATATCCTTTAAAAACCCTTTTCGTGTCATCAATTTTGGGTAAAAAAATAGTCATCAGCCACATACCCATCATATTGCCACTTTTTGGCCCATCATGATCCTGCACATACCCACCTGTAAAGAAAATGTTTTGATGTCTTCGCCAATGATTGCTAGTGAGAAATTCTCCCAACTCTAAAGGAAATTTTCCTTTGCTATGAAGAATTACGAATTTTCTCAAGCTGTGTGAATGAAATATGACGCCATGCTTGAGTAAATAGAGAAAAATTGCACCATAAAAAAATGATTGCAAGAATAGAACCTAGACTTTGAAAATAATTGTTCTAATTAGACCCCCTCCAGTTCAACTGATACTAACTCGGAGTCTGGATTACAAAATAATAATAAAATATTCACTTTGCTTTACATGAATTTTTGAAAGCCTAGCATCAAAAGGCGCCAATTTCATAAAATCGCCATTTAATGCCTTGACATGCAAAATAAATATTTAATATTATTTAATTCAGTTGACAAACCATGTAAACCACTTGGATGGATTCAAAAACCTTCACTGATTTCGAAAAGTCCTCATTTGACCTCATAGGCGTCCATTTGCTCAAGATATGACATTTTTTACTAACTCCCTACTTTGTAGCTAACTACAAAGTTACAACTGACCATATTCAGCACTAATTTCTGGCTGACCGAGTGAGGCTGTGATCAAGCTAGAATATCCATCACAAAGCCTATAGAATAAGGATCAAATTTCTGTTGGGAGTCATCATTGCTAAAACCAACGTCTAATACCTCAAAGAATTAGGCGCCCTTGATTAAATTGATTTTCAGACATCAGACAACCATTTCTGCATTCTGCCATCTGATGCTTCAAACGGCTACTGACGATGAACGAAGAATCCTGCTGACTAGATAATGGACTCACTGCATGACTGGAAGTATTATGCATCCAATGACTATATGGAAGGCACCAAAGGATTGCATTACGAACCCCAAAAGTAAGGGCGCCCCTGGCCTGTGAAGGCTCAAACACCATTTTGTCAAAAGTGCAACTTTCAACTAGATGCCCTACTTTTACCTTTGATCATGGGAGCTAGAGTGACCCAATTTGTGCATCGTATGTCTTGTTGCATTGCTAGAGAAACTTACAAGAGATGTCCCTAGAGGTGACGAAGCAATAAAACTGCTTCTAAGACCTCAAAGAGATGATAGCCTTTTCAAATTAAAATATACGCTCCATACTTGGCCATTTTTTGAGCTGACTTCATTTTTCAGTATTCTTCAAAGACCTCCCATGTACGAGTGTTTTCCAAATCCTGAAGGCTAATGGTTGGGCTCGTTGGATAGCTGGAGTAATTCCTCACAAGTCCTGTGAAGACTGCAAAGGATAAAAACACCATCTGATAGGCCTAAAGGCTGGGCGCCCCTAGCCTACAGAGGCTACAGTGAATGTTTCATGTTTCTCCACCCTTTGATTTATGTGCTTGGTATAATTTCTGCCACGATCTCTTAGAATATCAGATTGACTGGCTGACTGGTGCATTGCAAACCATGACTAGAGTAGCACAGATGTCAGGAAGACCTCATCTACAAACTCAATCATCTCAGGGGCCATCTTGAAGGGCACCCCTGGGCTACAGGGGTGCAATTTCACCATTAGAGGAAGTTTCTATGATGTGAAGTCTCCTCGTAACTTCATCTTCTGATCTCAATTGTCAAAGCTCTGGGTCTCGAATGTCTGCATTCGACAGCTCGTCAAATAGCTGAACTAGTCATGAAGAGATTAAATGCTTCAATAGGAAAGAATTCCAAGATCTAGACCCTCTTTAAGAAGGGTGCCCCTGAGCTACAGGGGGGTATATGCAGGATCATCATGGAAAAAATAGGCCCTTAAGTGGCAAAAAAATCAGAAAAATCAGAGTTAGGAAACTTGACATAAAAATTTGAATAAGTTATCTATATTATTTCAAAAATATGTAAAAATAGAATTTGTAGAAAATTGAATGTAGTTTCTAAACTACTAGGTTTGTTTAAAAATATAAAAAATCTATTTGGTCAAAATTTGAAATTTCAATGCAGTAGTACTTAAATTTTAGGGAAAAAATAAGAAGTAAGTGTCTGTCTGACCACCCTAACTGCAATAAATTGATAATATTTTTTATAATATTTTAGATATAAGTAGACGACTCATATCCCAATGTGATGAATATTTTTTTGTAATTTTTTTCCAAGTAAATAATTAATTATGAATTTTTTGTTGCAACTTTTAAAAAATATAAAAAGCTCATATGTCTGACCACCTTAACTTGGTCAAGATTTCATGAAATTGAATTTTTCTTTTTTTAATCCTATAAAGCATAGAATATGAAGCATGTTTTGGATTCAAAAAAAGTGATACCGTTTGAAAGCTATAGGTGTTTTTCAATAAGTCTATCAATCAGGAATTTAGTCATAATTTGAATAGAAAATGAATAATAATTACTTATTAAATTCAGAGTAAAGCATAATTTATATTGGTGGAAAGCTGAGAATCTCCTTTAAAACCCCTTTTTGTTTCATCAATTATGGGTAAAACAAAAGTCATCAGCCACATACCCATCATATTGCCACTTTTTGGCCCATCATGATCCTGCACATACCCAGGGGCGCAAAAGTTGAAAAATGACAAGCTTTTGCAATCTTCAATTTTTTGAACCTCAACTTCTGACATCAGTTACTAGAACTACAGACCTTGGATAACCTTGCAGGATAGCTCATCGAATAACTGGGCTAATTCTGAAGAGATTGGATGCATTTATGAGCACATGCCACAAAACCTGGGCCTTCAAAGAGAAGGGCACCCCTGGGCTACAGGGGCGCAATTTTTCTTTTTCCTGAGAAATCCTCATAAATTTGACCACTGAAATCTTCATCTTGGTCGCTGAAATGACCATGCAAAGGTATAATTATCATCGTGAAATGCTCCTCCATTGTGAAATGCTTCGTTCTGAGTCTCCGATTCAGGTTTTGATCAACAGGTACTGCCTGTGAGTGACACAACACTGACAGAACTCCATGCTTGATATTGCCCAAAAACTATATTTGACATCATTGTAACAAGGTTTAGACTCTTTTAAGCAAAATACCTTGATGAAGCAAAAAAATTGGTTTGGGTACAACAAGATTGTAATGCTTGACACAAACATTTACAAACTCTAGACTTTGCACTAAGATAGGAATTGAAGCTGCTTCAAGTAATTCAAAATTACCAAGATGTCTGAATGCAACATTTCCTATGTATTCCAAAGCACACAAATTGAATACTAGTTTTATATGGTGCAAATCAGTTTCAAATGTTTTGAGATAATCATGATACAACACCGACCTAGTTTTGAATTCCATGGGAGAATACTACATGTTGAGAAACTCAAATTTTGACTATAAATTTGACTCTGCTCGAATAAGTTCTGCACAAAAGCTAAAAATAGCTTGTTGGTTTTTCTTCTTTGAAAAGGAAAATTTTCTAGAAAAATGTTGGGATATGAGTTTTGTGTACAATTTTGCTGTGAAGAGACCCAAATCGTCTGATTTTTAAAATGTTGATGGCTGATTGAAAAAGCAGAAACCTTAAAATTTTAGGATTTTCCTAAAAAATACTGAGAGCTGGGTATTTTGTAGAATCGTGTTTCAAAGAGACCTAGTTGATCATTTTTTAAAAAAACTGACGATTTCCTAAAAAAGAGTAGAAAAAATAGGTTCTTGAAAATTGTAAATTTTTTTGAAGTTGTACAGAATCAAAAACCAAGCTGACCGAAATTGTTGAAAATTGAATAAGATGACCTTCTAAAAAAATGATGCCCTAGAAATTTGAAGCATGAAAAAGAGATCCTCTGACCAACCTGATCTGGAAAATATGAACTTCAAAAAAGCAACATGTTTTAGCCTTCAAATCTTGATATGAATAAAACTCTTTGTTTAACCCTCTCTTGCTTTGGATGTTGCCTACAAAAATATGTGAATAATGCATGCAAAGGCCTTCTTAAATATATTTTGAGGATAAAAAACACTTTTATTCTCCAGCTTTAAATCTTTGAAGCCAATCTTGAGCCAAATTCATTGAATGTGGACACTGCTTCGAATGTTGAAGGATGAAATTTGAAAAATTTACTAAGGCATTGATTTTTGGGCACCCTTCTTGGTAGACTTAGCCATTTTTCTTGGTATTTTCAACTTCTTGCTTGATTTTGTCCTCAATTTGATCTTGAATTTCGGGCACTTGGTGAATCCTGTGAACTAGCTGACGATCTCATTGCAGATCCTAATCAAATTTGAGAAGATTGTCCTAGAGACTACAATCTCAAAAAATGGAATTTGAGGCCTCAAAATCTTGGAAGATCATTTATGAAACAACTCATTAGAATCTTCAGTGATGGATTAAGTGTAGAAGAAACCCGTGCAAGAAGATGATTAAATCTTGCTACAAACTCCCTGATGGGCTTGTTGTGCTCCATCTTTGAATTTGCAAGTTGGGAAAACAACAAATGACTGTCTTCAGTGGGCTTGAATCTCAGCAAAAATTTCTTGCTCATAGTTTCCCAACTTGTAATAATGCCTGGCTCTAGGTGATTGAACCAGTCAACAACATTTCCCACAAGAGCCCCAAGTAGCCAGGGGCACCCAAGATTTTGAGGCCTCAAATTTCATTTCTTGAGATTGCAATCTCCAAGACAATCTACTCCAATTTGACCAGGCTCTGCAATGAGATGGTCGGCTAGTTCATAGGATTCATCGAGTGCCCCAAATTCAAGATCAAACCGAGGAAAAAATCAAGCAAGAAGTTGAAAATACCAAGAAAAATGGCTAAGTCTACCAAGAAGGGCATCCAAAAATCAATGCCTTAGTAAATTTTTCAAATTTCATCCTTCAACATTCTAACTAGTGTCCACACTCAATGAATTTGGCTCAAGATTGGCTTCAAAGATTTAAAGCTAGAGAATAAAAGAGTTTTTAATCCTCAAAACCTATTTAAGAAGGCCTTTGCATTCATTATTCACATTTATTTTTTATGCCATCCAAAGCAAGAGAGGAAACAAAGAATTTTATTCAAATCAAGATTTGAAGGCTAAAACATGTTGCTTTTCAGAGTTCATATTTTTCAGATCAGGTTGGTCAAAGGCACGCTTTTTCATGCTTCAAATTTACAAGGCATCATTTTTCAAAAGAAGGAGGTCATCTTATTCAATTTTCAACAATATAGGTCAGTTTGGTTTTTTATTCTCTACAACTTTGGAAAATTTTAAAATTTTCAAGAGACTTCTTTTTCAATGCCTTTTTAGGAAATCCTCAATTTTTCCAAAATCTGATCAACTAGGTCTCTCTAAAACATGATTCTACACAATACCCAACTCAGTATTTTTTGGGAAAATCCTAAAATTTAAAGGTTTCTGCTTTTTCAACCAACCATCAACATTTTCAAAATTTAATGATTTGGGTCTCTTCACAACAAAATTGTACACAAAACCCATATCCCAATTTTTTTGCTATAAAAATTTCCTTTTTCAAGAAGAAAAATCAGCAAACTATTTTTAGCTTTTGTGCAGAACTTCTCCGAGCATAGTCAAGTTTACAATCAAAATTCAAGTTTTTCAGCATGCAATACTCTCCCATGGAATTCAAAACCAATTCAGTGTTGTATCATGATTATCTCAAAACGTTTGAAACTGATTTGCACCATATAAAACTAGTATTTAATTTGTGTGCTTTGGAAGATGCAGGAAATCTTGAAGTTAGACATCTTGGTCATCCTGGATTACTTGTAGCAACTTCAATTCCTATCTCAGTGCAAAGTCTAGAGTTTGTAATTGCACAAATTTCTATCTCCATTGGAGAGTGTGAAAAGGTGTGGCACATGCACAAGGACAAATATCGGAAGAAAATTGCGTAAAGATGGTTGAAGGAGAAACACAATACTTTGTCAAAGAATGTTAAGCATGGAGAATTCAAGGAGGAGTTTGCAATTATAATGATTAATACTCTGCTCAACCTAATCAGTGGTCAAGAAGAAGCCACTAAATTCCAGCCTTCGATGTTTTATATCATCTCTCACATCATTAATAAGACAAAGCTCTATGACTGACCAACTTTGATCAGCGATAGTCTCCACCATCAGATGATAGAATATTTCAAAATCCATGAGTTTCACATGATTTCCTACCTTGTGTATCTAATGTCCTATCAAGGAAAATTCAGAGGTTTGAACATCATAGGAACTTTGGGTACTCAACATGTATATCAACATTACCCATAGCTGGAGATTTCAGAGTCAGCACATCATTATAGGTGGGTGAATGATGCATACAGTGAGAGACTTGGACAGCAAGTTACATGTATGGATTTCATCAGTTGCCAGAGTAGTAATGGTAGAGTGGGCTGATTGGTTAATCAAGTTTTCTACATTCTCCTACACCAGAGTGTATGGATTCTCAAGTAGTCCAATCATGTTGCTAAGGTATCCCATAGATGAGGTAGTTTTCATGGAGTTTTTAAGGAAACTATATGAATTTCACACATTCTTGTAGAACCCAAAGAAGGATGCTTTTACTTTTACAGTTGAGATGGGTATCTACAAAAGTAGATCATTAACAGATGCCAAGGAAATGGGTGATGAATTATCAAAGTTTAGCCTCAAGTTGTAATTCAACGAGAGGAAATCATACAATCCTCATGGTGCCTTTACATCTCGGCTTGGTCAAAATCATGCTCATGTGCCCACAGTTGAAGATTTCTAGGTGAATTGCTAGGATGAGTTCAAGGTGCGTAGGTGCAATAACAACAAATTTACCCTCCAAGGAAACACACCAGGTTGGAAATGCAACACAGAAACTTGTAAGATGTTGGTACTACCTGGTATTGAGTGAGAAATTTGTAAATGATTGCAGCCATTCACTAAGTTATGCTTCTCCTTAAGATCTGGTATGAAACCCTTCAAAGCACCTACAAACCCTTGATTAAACTTCACAAATATGCACACTATTGTAGCATTTTACTATAGGGTGGCACTATTCACGCGTACTGTAGCAACCCACACTAATTTTGATCTAAAAGTGATCATCCTTTAAAAACCCTTGTAGAAAATGTAAATCTTCTTCCAATGAAGCACAAATAGAACTTTTGAATGAAGCTCCCTCAAGCAATAATATCAGTTGGTATTGCACAACCTCAAAATTGCATAGACACTGAAGAGTTTTCATTCTCCAATGCTAAAGATGGCAGAATCCCTTTCGAATTTCTCCAACCTACTCGAATGTCAAAACCCAGAATAATATATTCACCAAATGATAATGAAAATGAATGCCTTGATGCCCTTTTATAATTCCTCAAGAAGGTCGACCTCTTTAGCTTTTTTTAATCTTCTTTTGAAATCCATTTTAGGTTTTTAATAAAAACTTTATAATATCTCACTAACCTTGGGCACCCAAAAAATAATATAAAAATGTACTTTAAGTGAATTTAATTGAGGGTCATGGCCTCATTAACAATAAAGTACACTTTTATTTATAATTTAACTTTATATTATTTAATTATCATTAAAGTATCTTTAATGATAATTATTCGTTAAAGTATCTTTAATGATAAGTATTCGTTAAAGTATCTTTAATGATAATTATTCATTAAACATTTAATATTTCACCCCACCAGCTGAATAAAGAGGTCAACATTGCATCTAAGACCTGTCCAGGTGCCTTACTAAATTTAGTAACCCTGACTCCCTTGAAATGGTGACTTACTATAAATAGTAAGTCTGAAGAACTAAGTCTAACGAAGGCCAAACCTGAACCCACACTGAACTCTAAAGGAGAAAACACTCTGATTACTACCAAGAAGGAACCTCTAACCATCTGTGTTAGCCTACGAGGGCCAGGAATAGGCTAAACCATCATAAAACAAAATCACACTAAAAAGGGGATATTACAGTCTGCCCTCCCTAAAATTTCTTGTCCCCAAGCAATCTCAGCAACAAAGAACACACCACTCCACCAAGATCCCAAGGGAAGTGATGTGTAATGTCGCTCATGTCACCAACCATCTTTCGTTGCTCAACATTGATCTCAACTTCACCATGCCAGAAGTGGTGAAGCCAACTAATGGAACCCAACCTGACTGCAATGCCAACCCTATCAACACCTGGGTCCCGATGCAAACTAAACTCATATCCATCCATCATAAGTAAGAATATCTAGAATTGTATGCTACGCAACATCTCTCATGGATGTGATATCCAATCGTGCCATCATGCATGCTGCCACAACAACCTCCTGGAAGCCCTGTCTCCAATTGAAACCATGAAGTGGGGAACTTTGTTAGATATCCACTAGCATGATGGTAAACCATCCTCTGATCCTGCAAGTAATCCCCCACTAACAAATGAGTCGAGTACTTGCAGCCTCTAATCTCATCTTTTGAAGATGGTAACTCTGGGCACATAAATGTGTTGCTTCCCTCAACTACACAAATATAATCATCTTGTGCACTAGAATTGTGCATCGAATATGAATCATGTATAGGTAGATCAAAGGAAAAATTGTAAACTCCTCACTGTGTACACACTATTAAACTCCTTCGTGAGCCCTATTTGGAATCTCGATGCACTAGAAAGATCCCAAACATTGCGATTATCACTCAACCCTAAACTAGTACTAGTAGTTTGATCGGCTTCCAACTCAAAGAGTGGATTATCATAGATTGAACCATCATCAAACTCAAATAATGGATTATTCACAAATTTCACAATCACTCCATGTTGATCTAAATCATTCATCTCTAAATCTTTGGAACAATAAATTGACTCATACTCCTAAATTGGCTCAACAAGCTACCGATCATAATTAACTGCATGGAATGAAATGACTGATTTTCTTTCAGGAGAGGGAAACAAATCAACATGAGAACCAATCTCCCCACCATATGATACTCTGCATATCTCCTATGAAGACGATGGAGTAGTGCCGCAAGCTATCACACAACTCTCTAGAGAATCAACTACTATGTCACAAGAGCTATCAATAATCTACCCTACATTACTTGTAATGGGACTAACCTCAAGAGAACCAGGTGCAACATGTGGTTCCCTGCAACTCTCAACCAATGCACTCGTCCCATTTGTATCAACTACACCTGTAACTGTGATGGATGTAACTGCATCCTCATGTTTGAAACTCACATCTTGCGTGTCAATATTTGTAGATCCTTCCTCAACATTTTCCTCATGTACCCTCACATCTACATCATAATTGTGCTCAATAGTTTGGTTGCAGTTGCAAAAATCAGAATTATTGTCATACCTTTGTTTCATGTTTTCGACATCTCCAAGGACTTCCTCCTTCCCTGATGCATCTTTTGTATTGGTAGAATCATTTGCATTAGCATTTGATTTCCTTTCTTTTGCAAACAAAGGATCCAATATCTCTAGATGTTGTAGAAGCCTTGTCAAATTCTTTTCATAGATTTGAAAAGCCTGCATGAATTCTACCATAAGTTCCTCGATGGACTTCATCTTTCCCATGACTAAAACAATGCAAAAGTACTGGTCACTCGAAAGTCAATGTATGATCAATAGAAATTTCATTTTCAAACCCAACATGGTGGCAAGAGACCGCTCTAATACCACTGTAGGAACCCCACTAGTTCTCCATTTTTTGAGACTTTACAAATGATGAAATGTGTTTTGGGTTTTGATTTTTTTTGCAATTTTTGTGTATTTTCAATATATATGCCAAGTAATAATAGAGGATGCTTGCACAAACTAAAACAAGAATTCTAAAAAAAATAATGCAATAAATATCAACTATTATAGCAAACCTTTTAATTAATATATATTCAAATCTTATTATACAAGTTTGCATCAACTTGATCTTCATTTTATTACAAATATAAATAATCATACCCTGAGTCCACAACAAGCTAATTACAGGTCTGATATTTTATATCAGCAAACTGAAACTCCTCTGATTATACAAGTTTGCATCTACAATAAGTATTCAAATTCAAATTGATATTCATTTTGAATTACAAATATAAATAATCATACCCTAAGTCCACAACAAGCCAATTGCAGGTCTGATATTTTATATCAGTAAACTGAAACTCCACAAAACCCAGACTTCGCTGCAAAGTATGAAGTCTCCAAAGTATGAACATTCACCATGCCTGATAATTAATGCTTGCAAACTAAATATTAATGACATCAATATTATTCTATGATCTATAGATGTAATCTCCTCCAAAGCTGCATTAAACCCTCATATAATCTGCACAAAATGATTCCCACGTGTCTAGAAGAAGAGGCACCAACAACAAATAAGATATTCAACAATATCTTCTTCCAATGCCTTTGGTATTGTAGTGTGGCACTGTTCACATGTTACTATAGTGTTTGTTGTAGCAGCCAACAATAAATATATTCCACAATGAATCTTCAATGCCTTTATAATCTGCAAGTGGATTTGCATCAAACCCTTGTATTCCTTGTATTTCTTCTCCAATTTAGCACAAATTGAACTCCTGAAGTACAACTCATAATGAAGCAATAATTCAGATGATATTTCACACCCTCAAAATTGCAAATCAATAGGAAGTTTTTGTTTCCTATGAACAAGAAGAAATCTACAAAAGCCCTAAGCTCCACAATAAAAATCAACTAAAACAATATTCATTAACTGGATATAATGAGCTCTTAAGTCCCTTTTTATTCTTTTCTTGTGAGAGCTCAAACACTTTCCTTACCAATGTGGGATAAAAGATATATTCCCACTTTTAATTTTCACTTAACACACTCTATAAAATTAAAGTGACTTTATTATAATTTTATTAAGTGACTTTATTAAAGTTACATTATAATTTTATAATAACATTTAAATATTTTAATTATTCCTTAGTCACTTTAAAAATCACTTAAATGAGGGTCATGGCCCCATTGCACATTATAATTGCACTTTATATTTAATTATTAATAAAATATTACTTTATTAATAATTAAAATAACATAACTCCATAAATACTCATTATTTCTTGATTTTGTCTAAACCACGGAGTTAACCACCACATCCCCTGTGCATCCAACTACCTTAATAATAATAGTAAGGGTCTTTTCTATCAACCACTTATTTACTATAAATAGTAAATCCCTCATTATTTGATCAAACCAATGGTGTAAGGGATTGACACTACAAATGAGGCCTATTCTAGTGCCTTGCTATAGATAGTAACCCTGACTGTCCTGAAATAATCACTTACTATAAATGGTAACTGTGCCAAACTGAGTCCAACGAAGGTCAGACCTGGACTCTTACTGATCACTGGAGGTGAAGCCATACCGAATACTGCCAAATAAGACCCCCTAACCATCTGCTCTAGCCTACGAGGGTCAAAAATAGGCTAAACCATCCACAGTGATGGTCACACTAAAAGGAGACATTACAGTCCGCCCTCCTGAAAATTGCTTTTCCCCAAGCAATCTCAGGAGCAAAGTAAAACACAAGTCTACCTGGATCCCAAGGGTAGATCTGTGTAATGTCCTTGCAATCACCAAACAGCCTCTGTAACACAAGCACTAGCACAACCTGTTGAATCATCTCAGTCCCAAAATGGTGATGGTGAATCTGATGCAACCACACTATTAGAAAGAAAATACCTATTGCTTCCTGTTGTGTAATTCTAATACCTCGTATCTCCAAAACGCAACAAATCTCCAAATCCTGAAAATAATAATCATGAGAGAACAAGGTAGGAAACCTGTCAAACCCGCAATCACCATCATGAATGCTAACTACTCCCTGGAAAGAAGTTGGATGATCATGTTGTATCCTGTCAACACCATCAGAACTATGCACTTGAAGCAAGTCATGTACATGTGGGTCAAACGTTAAATTGTATGTGCTCTACACTGTGTACACATCAACAAACTCCTCCATGAGTTGCGTCTGACATCCCGGTCCACTAGCAGGACTCCAAACATCTCTATCGCTACTCAACTCAAGACTAGTGTCTAGAGTACAATCAGCATCCAACTCAAAAATCGGATTATCATAGGCCATATAACGTCTGCCTAGAACAAAGGATTGTTCACAAACTAAACAACACCTCCAAACTAGTCAGAACCATACAACTCATGTTCCATCTCCTGAACCACCTCTTTCTCTCCATCCAAATCTGAACTATAGCATGAGGCTAAATCAACATCACTTCCCTCACAATCAACAACATCATGTGTGTTGTCATCAATGCACACATCAACATCTAAGGTACTGTTGCTATGTATCTAATAAGATGTCTCAGAAGGTGTTGTAGAAGCCATATCCTCATACACTTCATCTTCCAAGGTTTGGATTTTTCTCTCCATAGGATCAACTATACATTGGTCACCAACTACTACAAAATCATTGTAAAGATTTCTAGACACTTCACTTGTAGGGATATCATGTTCTAACTCAAATTCTTCATGATTACTTTGCTGGTTGGATTTTTCAGGCTCTGAATCCTCATAGGGATCCCACATTATTCTATTCGCCTTGCCCTTAGGTCTCAAAAGGAAATCATGGTTTGTTGTCTCTAACCTTGGGAACTAGTGTTGAGTGTTGCAAGTTTGTTTGTTCTTTGCAAATATATGATTTTTGTTGTGTTTGTTGATAAGATGCCAGGAGCATTCCATACTAACTAATAAATGCAAAGAGACTAACTAAATGCAATTAACTGAGTTTTAATGGTAGTAGCAAATAAAGATCTCTTATTAGATTTCTTTAGTCTAAATGATTACAAGAGATATTACAAAAATTCTGAAACTCAAACAACAACTAAGAAAAAACTTGAGATCAAGCGCTTGCTGCAAAATTATCACTTTCTCCACCTTCAAATATGTGTCAAAGTGTGCATTGATCAAGCTGCCCCAAATGGAGTTGATTCCCCTTCAAAACCTTAGGCGATTTAGCCTTAGAGTTCCATGCCTGGCTGAGGATGTGAAATGATATCATGAATTTATGAGACTGATCAACAATGTAGTCGTTGATAAAATAGATGTCCTGCAGCAAGGACCACTTTCTCCACCATTAAATGTATACAAGATACCTTAGCTAAGGTAGGAATCCACCATGGAAGCAAGTATTGCCCAAACAAGGAGGTGTTTTGGCTTCAAGGAAACAAACCTGGATGGAAATGCAACACAAAAACTTGTAAGATGCTGGTACTATCTAGTATTGAGTGATAAATTTGTTAATGATGGAATTCGTTCACTAATTTATGCTTCTCCTTAGGATCTAGTCTGAAACCCTTTAAGGCACCTGCAAACCCTTGACTAAACTTCACAAAATTGCACACTACTGTAGCGTGGAACTATTCACGTATATTGTAGCAGCCCATAGTAATTTTGATCTAGAAGTGATTATCCTTTAAAAACCATTGTAGAAAATGTAAATATTCTTCCAATGAAGCACAAATAGAACTTCTGAATGAAGCTCCCTCAAGCAATAATATCAGTTGGTATTGCACAGCCTCAAAATTGCATAGACACTGAAGATTTTTCATTCTCCAATGTTGAAGATGGCAGAAACCCTTTTGAATTCCTCCAACCTGCTCGAATGTCAAAACCCAAAATAATATATTCACCAAATGATAATGAAAATGAATGCCTTGATGCCCTTTTATAATTCCTCAAGAAGGTCGACCTCTTTAGCTGTTTTTAATCTTCTGTTGAAATCCATTTTAGGTTTTTAATAAAAAATTTATAATATCTCACTAACCTTGGGGGCCCAAAAAATAATATAACAAATGTACTTTAAGTGAATTTAATTGAGGGTCATGGTCTCATCGACAATAAAGTACACTTTTATTTATAATTTAATTTTATATTATTTAATTATCATTAAAGTACCTTTAATGATTATTATTCATTAAACATTTAATATTTCACCCCGCCAACTAAATAAGAGGTCAACATTGCATCTGAGACCTATCCAGGTCCCTTACTAAATTTAGTAACCCTGACTCCCCTTAAATGGTGACTTACTATAAATAGTAAGTATGAAGAACTGAGTCCAACGAAGGCCAAACCTGAACCCACACTGAGCTCTAAAGGAGGAAACACTCTGATTACTGCCAAGAAGGACCCTCTAACCATCTGTGTTAACCTACGAGGGCCAAGAATAGGCTAAACCATCATAAAACATAATCATTCTAAAAAGGGGACATTACATAGTGAGTCTTGTTTGATTATTAGATTATGAATTGTGTTCTCATTGGAGATATTTGGAGGTTTTTCCCCTCGAAGTTGCTTGTTATTCTCATCTATTATCAAGCATTCTCAGCATATTCCATATCATATCTTATATTGTGGAAGTTATTTCATTAAAATTGGTATCAAAGCATGATCTTGGCACTGTGAAGGCAAGGCATTTTTTTCAATTTTGGAGGTCATTTTGTAAATCGCATATCTCTCAAATTTTGGCAAATTTTGTTGTGATTTTTAAAATATTTTTGAAGAACATATTGAAGCATCTACAATCCATATTTCAAAGGAATTGGAGCAGAACTGAGTGACTTATTGTAAAATTAGAGTTTCCAACAAATTTGCTCTCAAGGTTGCAAATCTACTAATTTCTTGGAGATGTTTTTGGGTAAGTGGTATCCTAGCCTTAGTGAGTTACAGTAAATTTTTTAGAGGATTTAGATTTCATTTGTGTAATTTATTTCAAAATTATTGGTTTCCATCATGACGGGGCCTCAAACAAAATGCGAAAAAAATGTCGTCACACTGAGAAAATCTCCTGATAAGGATGAGGTAATAATTGAGGATATTACTCCTAATGAGGAAATTAGAAAGGTTAAGGAAGAAATTTCATTAGTGAAGATGGATATGAGAGGGGATATGGATCGACTACAAGGAGATGTACTTTTCCTAAGAGGAGAAATATCAGACATACAGAGCATGTTAAATGCTTATATGGAACAAGAAATGATGTCTCAAGAAACCAAGGTGAATCATCCAAGTTAGCTAATATTGATCCAAATTTTGATACTCATATGGGATCTAGGAACTTGATACCAAATGTGGATATGTGCAAGTTTGATGGCAAGGACCCACTAACATGGATAAACCAAATGGAGAATTTTTTTGATGTACATCAAATCCCAAGTGGAAAAAAGGTCACAATGGCTTCCCTATATCTAGAACCAAATAAATTCATTTGGTATCGATGGATTTGCACTCATCGAAAAAAAAAGGGTCTTAGTGTCTCATAGTCAATTATTACAGTGGAGCTACAATCATAGTATAGCAATAGTGTGACAAACAACTTCTTCATCCAGCTAGCTGTAATATCCACCCCAATTTTTTTTTGTTTTTGCAACTTGTTAGCATTAGAAATATAATCAAGATAATCAACTGAAATCAACTACCTTCCACTTTCTAATCACCCAAATCTTGATGTGGGCAAGCTGAGAGCATACAGTGGCAAGGTTTACATTGCAATGCTTGAAAGTAACCACTTGTTCAGTGGGGTGAGTAATAAACTTCCACTTATGCAATGGTACAAACTAAAAATAAAACAACTCACAACTCTTTCGCTTTTCAATGGTGAGTGCAAAACAAGAACCACTTATTTAGTGGGGTCAATACAAGTGGCATGTCCCCAAATTGGAGATATGGTAATTTAATTAATTTAATTAATTAAGTTGCCCAAATTAATGATAATTCAAAAGGATAGCTTAATTGATTATTTTAATTGAATATTTGATTAATTATTTATAAATTTATTCCAATAAATTAATATATTAAGGATGACTTTATATTTAATTAATTTAATAAAGTGACTAAATAAAATAATAAATCATAAAGTCACTAGAAGGAATAAAATAATATTTAATTCTAGAAGCTTCTTGGAGGTGAAAGTAATTCTTTATAAGGAGTTGATTGCAAGCCATTATCATCATATCTTGGATTATTTCTATTTCTCATACCTGCATGGTAAAAGTTGGGGCTTGCATTGCTCAAGGGTTTGAAGATTCTATAGTACTAGGTTCAGTTGTGAAAGATCAACCCTAGCTGGAGTTGTGGAGAAATCCATCCAAGGTTTCTATAGGTGCTTTAATTGGAGGAACTATCAGGTGCAATAGTTGTTGTAATGTTGCCCTAGCTGATTCAGTGTGATATCTAGTTTATTATCACAACCTTCATCATAGCAGCAGCTGGTTTATTGTTGCAAAGATTAATTCATTGATACAACAGTTGATGTATTGTTGTGATCAACAATCTTGAGAAGAGATATTTTTAGTCTTCTTCATTGGAGCCATATTTAATGGCCTTTGGCCAAATTTGAGAAAATCAATTTGGGGAATATATTTCCAAGTCCATGTGAAGATAAATTCAGTGAAGAAATTGATTCTATTTGAAGGTTTCATCTATTTAAGGGAGATCGATTGCATTGTGGAGAATTTACATAGCTCATGGTTTTTCAAGAACAAACAAGGCACAACTTTGTATTATTTAATTTCAAAGCAAATGTGATATGTCTCTCCTGTGGGATAAAGACAAAATCTAAAGAAGACAAAATCCAGTCATCACATTTTTCATTAAAGAAAAAATAAACTTGGAGATAATGGGTCTTGAGTGTGACGTAGGAGATCAAGCTCCTACGTGGATTCTAAGACAATTAAGGATTTTCTTTAGTGCATCACATAAGACAAACTGGGAAGTTGTCGATATATGAGTAATGCAGAAAAGATAAAGAAATAAATATTATTTTTCAGAATAGACAAAGTTTACACTCAATATGCATAGTTTGTATTCAAATTGTCGTTGGAGTAAAGGTAAGTGTAAAAAAAAAAGACAAATATTCTAAGCTAAGTCAGCCGCTAAAGACAAAATCAGACAAGAGACGTTTTTGGAGACCTATCGAGAGGTGTTTGGAATGATTGCTATACATAAAGGATGCCACCCTTAGTAAAGTATTAAAGCAGAATTCATGTAATCTTCAGGAAAACATAAAGACAACACAAATAAGACAAGATCATGTCATCTATATTGAGAAAGTTTCCAGCCACTAATATAAGTGTACTTTCACTTTGGAGTCATCTTCCTAGATGCTTGAATTGCTTCATTTTGACGTCACTATCCAAAATGATTGCCAGGGAGGAGTTTTGACACTTTGTTATCATTATAAGAGAATTTCTATGTCATTTCAATCAATTCTCATATTGGGTTAAGCAGATTCCAAGTTTGAGCATTCTTTGTATCACAAATTATTGTATCCGAGTCTCTTGTTAGCAATAATCAGACAATTTATATATTCAGAAAATTGTGTCCTTGTTACACTTAGTCACATAAATATTAGAATTGAAATAGTATTTCATATGATCAATCTAAGTTATATTAAGTTGGGCTCGAAATGATTTAATATTATTGAAATACCTTGCAAAGATTGTAAACAATTCTGAGCAACAATAATAGGAAGTTGGTGGATGCATACAAACTATTTGTGGAAATGACTTATGCGTGTAACAATAGTTTATAGTTTCTTGTTGGCTACAATACTTCCTAAACAACATTAAATATTGAAAAGAACAAAGTACTCTTGCATTTCTTCATTATCTCTATACATATTGCATCATGATATGAGAACAATCAAAAGAAGACAATTTACAAGCTGAAAGAGAGTTGCAAGACAACCATTTGATGAAATGTCCAAGTGCTGAAAGTTGAAATTTACATCAGAATCAGCAAGGGACACTAAAGTGGTATAAGAGCTAGTAAACCTACCAGCCTGCTGGGTGGATTGGATTTGGTTTCAGCTAATCAAGCGCAGATCAAAATTTTAGTTGCTTTCCATGGCTACCTTTAACAAACATGCAATGGAGCCTCTAAGTGAAGAGGAAATATTTTGGGAAGTCTATGAAAATTATACATCTTTGGGAGCTGATTTTCGCACTAATCTATCTTTTGTTGATTACGTAGAACTTAGTGTCAAGTATGATGGGAGATTGTAAAGGAAAAAGGAAACTATGTGTGGGAAACTCTACATTGTAGGTATAAAATTTAATGACTTATCTCAGTCCAAAGAAGTACTTCTGAGCATTTTGGAAGAGGCTGAAGATTATTTATCCAAAATTAGTCAATCACCTTCTAAAATAATGAGTATAGCTTTGTCTCCATTGGTGCACTCGTTGGTCAAGTCAAAATTGATGAGACATCAAGATGAAGAAGTAAGATTGACAATTTTCACCTGCATAAGTGAGATTATGAGGTTTACAATTCCCTATGATGATGACAAATTGAGAGAGGTCATGCAGTTGACTATTGAAAGCTTTCATGGGTTATGAGACATCAAAATCCCAACTTTTTATAAGAGGATCAGAAATTTAGAATTGATGGAACAGGTGCATTCATATGTAATCATGTTTGATTATGATGGTCTCATTCTCTAGTTAATGTTTGATTATGATAGTCTCATTCTCTAGTTATTTGATTGCTTCATATCAGGGATTAGGAAACATCATTCAGACAAGGTGAAGATAGATATGTTCAACATCCTATCCATGATCCTAGATGTAGATGGTGAAGTTTGCAAGCAGTTAAGATCTGATTTGTTAGACATTGGGAGAGGAGAGTAGCATGTTTTGACTGCAACATATGATCTCTCAACACGGTTGGTTGAACAAAGAATTGATAAGTTCAGGGAACAACTGACTATAGGAGAATTGATCTCATTTGGTTTACAGGTTCCATCTTCTCTTTAGGAGGATAGTAGGCCATCACCCCATGGTTCAGCTGAGCAGGATGATAACGAATGCATGGAGCAGCTTGAGTCCACTTGTATTTGGGCATCTACTCAGGACATTAATTATTTTACAAATGTAATTAGTGTTGTCCTAATTTCATATCACAAGGAGAGCATATAGGACTTTGTGGAAAACAAATTTTAGGCACAACTAGAAGCTTCTCCATGTAGAATAGAAGCTAGACATACACCTCATAGTCCGCATAGTTAGAGAAATCAATTGAAGGTGAACGAAGATGGGATTATGGCAGCATTATCTCATCAAGATAGAATGCACAAACTAATTGAGGATCATCTTTGGATGGTTCAATTGGAGAGAAGACAAAAGGGGATAGAGGAAAATTCTTCTCATGATAGTCTAAAAATCATCAAAGAAGGTTTGGGAATGGGTATGTGTAGGATCATCATGAGAAAAACAAGCCCTTAAGTGGCAAAAAATTTAGAAAAATCAGAGTTAGGCAACTTGACATAAAAAATTGAATAAGTTATCTATATTATTTCAAAAATATGTAACAATAGAATCTGTAGAAAATTGAATGTAGTTTCTAAACTACTAGGTTTATTTAAAAATAAAAAATCTATTTAGTGAAAATTTGAAATTTCAATGTAGTAGTACTTAAATTTCAGGAAAAAATAAGAAGTAGGTGTACCACCACCTAACCACAATAAAATGATAGTATTTTTTATAATATTTTAGATATAAGTAGAGGACTCATGTCTGGATGTGATGCATATTTTTTGTAATTTTTTTCCAAGTAAATAATTAATTATGAATTTTTTATTACAACTTTTAAAAAATATAAAAAACTCGTATATCTAACCACCTTAACTTGGTCAAAAATTCGTGAAATTCAATTTTCTTTTTTTTAATCCTATAGTATGCGAAGCATAGAGTGTGACGCCTATTTTTGGATTCAAAAAATGTGATATCGTTTGAAAGCTATAGATGTTTTTCAATCAGCCTATCAATCAAGGCTTTAGTTGTAATTTAAATAGAAAATAAATAATAATTAGTTATTAAATTCAAAGTAAGGCATAATTTATATTAGTGGAAAGTTGAGAATCTCCTTTAAAAACCCTTTTCGTTTCATTAATTTTGGGTAAAAAAGAAGTTGTCAGCCACATACCCTACAAATACCCATCATATTGCCACTTTTTGGCCCATCATGATCCTGCACATACCTAAACAATGAAATCAAACTACATACACCTTCTATCAAATCGTGGCCACCTTCTTAACCTTGTTGGGATCTATTCAGATGCCTTGATGAGGAAAGAAGAGGAGGCTGATAAGCTCTCCCACGAGCTTGAGGTCACTAGGGATTCTTTGGTGAGTACTTAGTTGGAACTTTAGGATTCTGAGAGTCATGTTGAGGAGCTTTTCTTGGAGTTGAGCTGGGCTAGATGTACGACAGGTTCATCAGAGTCTCAATCATTTATGGCAGCATAGGTACAAGATGAGGATAGCAGTGTGAGATCTCCTAGTGTTCACACACAGGATACAAATGCATTATCTTTGGTGATGGATAGCCTTGTTGGAAGTGTTGATGTGATTTTTGTGACCGCACCAACACAGAATAAAGTTTCTAATGACTACTCCATTCTCTCTTGATGAAAGTATTCCGTATGCTAGGATTGCAAGAGAGATCGTACGTTCAACTCCAAGGTTCCTTCAATGCAATGGAATACACTCAGTTGGCTCATTATGATTTGTTGTTTTCACAAGGGGACTTACACAATTGTTCAGATGAAGCAACTAACAGAAGATTAATGATAGAAGGGGATTTTCGTGCAATACGAATGATTTGGAAATGAGGTACATGTTTCCTATACTAACCAGAAATGTATTGAATTTAAACAGATGTAGGGTTTAGAAGATCTAAGTTCTCAAGCGGGGCATGGGATCGATTTCAGCAGACTTCAACCAGACTTTGCTTCACCTTTCTTCGGACATCCTCTACAAAGTCGGTGCAATCTTCAAGGGGATAGCGAGAAATGTTCAAATCACAATTCAGTGTGAAGACACCGTCACAACGACACATGCCAGGACTCAAATCATAACTGAAGTTAAGCTTAAAAGGTATTCCAGTCAACCACACAAGGAAAATTTGCCATCAGCAAGCTGCTAGTGGTATGGATTAAACGAAACTACCTTGATCAAACACCACATTCCACAACTAACATCTATTTGCATGAAATGAAATTTATTCTACTTTATGCTACTTTGAAAATGCTAAGTGATTTGGAAGGATGAAAAAGCCTTGCTAGCTACACACAAAAAAAGATGCAATCATCATCAATGAAAACTCTTTTTATTGAGAGAGTATTCACAACAACCTTTTACAAAGCATCCAATGAGAAAGCTTTCCTTCCTCTTCAAGCTATGCTAACAAGCTAATGCTAAGCTATCACAACTATACTATCAATCTCTCTGCTATATTCTCTAGTCTAAAGTCTAATAATATACAAATGAAGTGGGATGCCCCTTTTATAGTTGTCCCAGTCCAATAGACGGCTCATATTACAATCGGCTGGATGGCCCAAATTGTGCCACCTCAGCCCTAAACAAGATTCACCCTAAAAAATGCCACCAAGAGGAGTGGGATAATAAATGAATAGTGGATCCTCCACTCACTCTCAAAATAGCATAGGAAATTAATGCCCACCATCATCTTCTAGAAGATCATCATCCAGAAGGGCATTTCCATTTTCTTTCTCCTTGGCTGCAAAATCAATGAACCTGGATAATACTGCTTTAACTTCTTGAATTGAAATAGGCAGGATATGATCAAGCTGAAACTCAAGTATTGTTACCATCTACCCATGTCAAGTGTAAGACTTTCTCCAAGTGGTCAAGGCATCCTGGGTATTCTGAATCAGGCTAGAGAAAGTCGAAGTGTTCTCAAAGTCATCCCGCACAAAAGTCTTCACCTCTAAAAAGAAAGGCGTCAATTCACTCCTCAAACTGTTTGTAGTTACTTCCTCCGAAGTCAATCTCCTAGCAAAGATAACCTCGAGCGTGTTAAGGACCCCATCCATAATATTCCTCATGGCCTTTCTGACTCTAGACGAATTTTCCTGTGTTGCATCAAAGAATCCTTGACCTATGACAACTAAAGAGTACCAGCTGGTGAAATCATACCTATCACCCTCCTAAATCACAGCTCCCTCAACCAAAGTCTGTAAGGGAGTATGCATTAGATGCTAAACAACCTTGCTCTGATAGATATGAGCATTGCCCCAAGCCTGATCAACTGCATCTATCCATGCCATAATGTTGGAAGCCTGCTGATAAGCATGAGCAACATCCTCCATAAACTTTTTTGTCTCGTCACGAATGCCAGCAACCCACTTATCTGCATCCCGTGCCATCTTCCTCAAGTCTTTCAAGTCGCAAACTCTAGGAAACTCGGTTGGAAGCTCAATCATCAGATTCTCTTGCCCACAAGGATGAGACAAATGTTGTATGTAACCAATCAATGTGTTGTGATCCCTCTTCAATTTCTTATATTTTCCCTCAGTCTGGAGCAATCTATCCTTTAGTGCCTGGTAGGAGTTATCACACTCCTTAATTACCTGTGCTCCCATGGGGCAACCTAACTCCATGGTGGTAATCACATATTTTTTTGGAGCAGCATCATCTCAATCACACTCTTCCCTTGGCATAGCCACATGAAGGGTGTGAGAGCCATCCTCATCTGTTGAAATCCTTGAAAATTTCCTAGCTCTCTTCTTTGTTGGAGGTGCACTAATCCTACTCAAGAATTCCTCCATCTCAACTGCTGGATCATCTTCCTCAATGGGGATTCTCCTCATTCTATCTTTGAGCCAATCCTAGACCTACATAGTCATCATTCTTGACTAGAATTGAGCCAACACATGAATATGAAGAGATGAATCCTACAGGGAATGATTTCAATGCAAGCATGGAGGCCTATTCACAACTTGATTTGGAGTTGAGGTGTCAAATTCCATTCATACAATTTCATAATGCAAGAAGTGGATCAAGAAGGAGACAAGTTATGCAAAAATTTAATAGGGATCTCAGTATAGGATGAGTAAGTTAACTCTCCAAAATTTTGATGGCTTGAGGAAAGTCACTACATGGGTTTGGGTCCAAAAAAGGACACACTTAGCCCCATGACTGAAGAAGAAGCAACCAAGTTTGCTATCCTTGATTTGGATGGTGTAGCACATGAGTGGTGGCATCATGGGCTAATCATACAAGGGCATCACAATGTTGTGACATATGATGATTTCACACAGAGGCTCATAGAAAGGTTTGATTGGAAGGATCCTGAGGCTCACTTCAAGGAGTTGACACACTTGAGACAACAAGATTCGATGGAGGACTACATAGCAGAATTCCAACAAGTTTAAGTCATGGTGCCAAATTACAAAGAGGAGGCTTATGTTCCTAGCTGAGTCACTTTGAGGCTTGGTTAGGGCTTTTGAGCCTACATCTATGTAGGAGGATATCTGGAGGGCCTTGAGTTTGGAAGATACTACAACCAAGAGCAAGCCCTACCCTAAGAACACACAGTTAGGATCACATGGGAGACCTTTTCACAAGGATGTATCGCAACCAAGAGCACCACCTCCTAAGCGAAGCAAGATGGAAGTGTGCAAGAATGAGCTTTGAAGGAAGAAATTGTATTTCAATTGTAGAGAGCCATGGGAGCCAAGACATAGATGCTTGGGAAAGGGACAAGTGCAATACACTGAAGTAGTAGTTGAGGAGGATTCTGAAGTTAGTCTGAGCCTGCGATTGTGGTAGAGAATTTAGAGCGTGAGGAGAAGGAAGGAGATGTTTCAGAAGGTACACTTGCAGCCCTTTCAAGAGCACCTAGATATCACCCCTTTCATATTAGAGGAGTCTTATAGGGACAAAGGGTGACAATTTTGATTGATAGTGAGGCCACCCACAATTTTATTCATAAAGAGTTGGTGGCTAAGATGGGGTTGAGGATTTTTTTTTGTTGAAGGGTTTAATGTTACAGTGGTGGACAGGTACCCTATTCCATGTAACCAAAGGATTCAACAATTGGAGTTGACTCTAGGGGAACACCAGATGCGAGATGACTTCTATGTGATTGGCATCAATGAGTTGGAGTTGGTATTGGGAGTGCAATGGTTGCACTCACTTGGAAAGTACACACAAAACTATCAAACCCTAGAGTTGAAGTTCAAATCTAATGGGAAGGAGGTAGTTCTTCATGGACTTTCCAATAGGGATTCCATGATGGTTTCAGCCAAGAGGGTGGAGAGATATTTTCGTAGAGACCAAGTGGCTTGAGCAACAAAGTATTGGATTACAGATACAAGTCCATCCAAAGATGAGAGGTCCTACCATATTGATATCTAGTCCATCTTGGATAAACATAACAAGGTGTTCGAGTAAATCCCTCCTAGTTTACCCTCAGATAGGGGCTTTCAACATGTGATTGAGCTTAAGGAAGGAGTGAAACCTATCATCACTACTCCTTATCGACACCCTAGGAGATACAAGGAGGAGATTGAGAAGGAAATTAAGGATTTATTCGACACGGGGCACATACGACCTAGTTCCATCCCATTTGCTTCATTCATGTGTTGGTTAAGAAAAAATATGGGACTATGAGAATGTGCATCAATTATAGAGCCCTCAACAAAAAGAAAATCAAGAATCGCTACCCCATACCCAAAATCGATGAGTTGATGGATGAGCTTCAAGGTGAGGTGTACTTCTCCAAGATTTACTTAAGGTCGAGGTATCATCAAATAAGGGTTAGGTATGAGGATGTGCACAAAACAACCTTCAGATGTCAATATGGGCACTACGAGTTCTTAGTTATGCCATTTGGATTGACCAATGCACCTGACACCTTTTAATCATGCATGAATTAGGTATTTATTTTGCAATTGAGATAATTCATATTGGTTTTCTTTGATGGCATCTTGATTTTCAAAGAGACTTGGGAAGATTACTTGAAGCACATAGATGAGATGCTTGGCATACTAGAGTAGCATTTATTCTATGCCAAAGTATCCAAATGTGAGTTTGGTTTGACCAAAATATTATATTTGGGATTTAAGATTAGTTCCCAAGGGGTTAGCATGGATGAGGAAAATATCAAGGCAATTTAGGATTGGCCTAGACCAAGGAATGTGTCACATTTGAGGGGATTTGTGGGACTTTGCAATTGCTAAATTTTTGTGAAGGGATTCTCACAGCTTGTAGCCACATTGACGAATTTGACAAAGAAAGGGGCTTTCTCTTGGAGCCCTTCGGCATAGAGACCTTTTGACAAGCTCAAGGAGATAATGAGTTCACATCCAATTTTGGCTATTCCAAATTTCTCACTTCCTTTTGTTTTAGTTCATGTGATGCTTCAAGAGAAGGGATTTGAGTAGTCTTAATGCAAAATAGACACCCCATAGCATTTGAAAGTAGGAAGCTCAAGGAATCAAAGAGGGGATTCTCAATTTATGACAAGGAGATGTGGGCCTTCATGTATGAAACACAACTAATTCTCAAATTTAAAATGCAGTAATTAAAATGATTTCATGATTTACTTTCAAAAAAACTTTTTATGCTAAGAAAATAATATAGTATTTAAAAATTTACAACTTAATGGAATATAATAAATTAATTAACCATTTGCTCAGTACATTCAAGCATGCCGTAAATAAATTATTATTTTAATAAACTTAAATACTTAAACACTTTATTGCTCAAATAATTTATTAAACTTTCATACTTATCTATGGAAATGTGCAAAAGAAATCCCAACTATTGCTGGAATGGTCCTTGGTTCAGCCTCTTCCGTCTGTGAGTGCTGGTTCCACTGGAACAATGCTCAACACTCATGCCACAAAACCATGCCCTGGCCAGGACCGTCTTGAGTGCACGCACTTGTACCCCAGGTTGGACACCCACTGTAGGAGTGCCCCTTCTCCGTCCTACTCACAGCCTACTAACCTGAAACCCTATTCCCACAATGTGCTCCACTTGATTTTCCTCTTTTTTTATTTTTCATGTCTTTTTTCCAAGTCTCACATAAATTCTTTATATAAACTTTAAGGGGTGGTTTTCCAAACCATCACACCCTTTCACGAGATTTCCATTTAATAATTATTTCAATAAATAATTATGTTTCCACCTCCTTAAGAGAGAGTTTACACATATGCTTTATTAATATCTCATTTAATCAAAGGATAATAATATCCTTTATTCTTCCTTTAATTTTAAAGGGTTGCTTTCATAAGTTTTTCTTCTTGGGGAAAAAGTCACATAACAATTCTCCCCTTATAAATTAGCTGCTGTCCTCAGTAGCACATGTGAAGCATCTACATCACAACTCAACAAAGACATAATCAATAACTAAAGAAACTGATATTGAATATAACTATTCTTCTTAATATTGTATGTATATTTACTTCATCTATATCCTTTTCTTCTCTTAATTCATAGATATCTCCCCTTTTTTTTAATTGTATTTTAAGTTAAGTAATTACAAGAAAGCATTTTTTTTTCCAATGACAAGAGTTGTGCATACATAAATATTAGGAATTTACAATCAAAGAAACTAATGGTAGTCTATGTATTTACTCAATATTTCAACCTTGTCAATTTTCTCTCATGTTACCAATTTTCTTTAATATAGATATTTTAAATCTTATATATGTAGCTTCAACATTAAATATATGAAATTATTAAATCATGTGTTGACATAACATATATCTAGTGAAACAACATACATATCCCATACTATGTAGTCACTCATTCATGAACTATATAATTGATATATTTAAAATATATTCTAAGATGATAATCATGCATTCCGGACTACATGAGTATCCTCTTTTCCTATGTAATACTTTATAAGTCACAGGTACAAAGTTATTGGGTTGATCAAGTCCAATAACAAAGTACCATAGATAAAGATGGTACTAACAAAATTCATTAAGCACCTTAACAAAAATAAAACATTAACAAGTTATCAATACCCACATAGTACCTCATAAAATTCTAGGTCCAATCTTCTTTAACCTTTTTTTTCTTATAAGTTTGGCAACATATGAAATTTCAATAAAATTATTCATAAAAGAAACATGTGAAAAACATCACATAAGCTACTTGTGTATAAAATGTTGGAATAGAAAGTCTTCCCCCTTGTAAGATTTGGCATGTTCCTATGTCTAAGCTTAAGAGCTTATTTGGTTCCATATCTAATAATGGCGTGGTATTATTCTCATGAACTCATTCCAAAAACAATGTCAATTTTCTAAGTTTAATATGTGAATCCAAGCACCTGTGGGTTATGGGCCCATAATGTAATTTACAAATTAAACAACTATAGATGTCGATTTTGCAAAAACATAACAAGCATATTAAAATCACTCAAAATAATTAGAAAGGTAAATGAAAATTAGTATGAATATATAATTTTCATCTAGTAATTTTGGTTTCAAAGACACCTAAATAAGAGAGTACTACCCAAATAGGAATATGAACTTAAAACCACTAAAGTGATCATCTCTTATTTAAAATCTTGTGATAGACAAATCAATATCCCAAGATTTTTGTGAATCATGCAAGACTATATTCCATTTTGATATTTAGGGTTGTATGATTCAAAATTTGGCTTTCTATGTCATTTAGAAAATCTATATAATGCATTGGCAACCTATAAACCTCCAAATTTCAAGTTTAAAATTAAACCCTTGTTTTCGTCCTCTAACTAGTCAATGTGTGTCAATTTAGACCTAAAATATAGTATTATGCTTTAGAATATTGTAATTACAAATTCTTAAATAAATAACTTTGTTTTTTCTCTAATCCACCAAGTTCATCAATGCATCTCCATGCATGAAATGATGAAAAAACCATTTATTTTCCATATTTTCTCAAAAGGAATCGAGATCAAAGATGAACTTTGAGGACCAAAGAAAATGAAAAATATCTTTATCTACATATGAAGTACATTTACATAAATAAAAATGTTCATGAATAGACTATTACAAGGATAACAATCCTAATAGCTAAAAATTAGAACAATATCTCGAAGTAATTTGTCTTCAAACCAATCGTTGTCTTCTTCAAACAACTCCACCATTTAAATTATTATATTCTCCTCCAAACCATGACATATAGGTTGTGAATTATCTAAGGCTTAGCAAACATTGGTTTAGATGATTTAACAAATCAACACAATAAATTCTCAATCTAAACTTTTTGACCTTATTAATAAGACTATTTTATTTTTTTTAATTCCACACATTCCATTTTCACATCTTAATAGTATGAGTGAACCCTTAAATCTTAACAAAGAATTCACAATTATCGGAAAATACTGAAACTAATATATGGATGGTGTTACTCATGTTTGAAAGAGAACTCTGAAGATTTTTAAGGATGCTCCTAATAGTTTTCTCTAAAATCTGTCCGCCATAAAATCTAAGTATTGCCGGATATATATAATGAATTCTCTAAAGGCACTTGTAAGAAGCCACAAATAGCCCGTGTGAGGGAGTTAGCTAGGAAGCTGGTTGGCAGGCATCTGTTTGTGGTTGAGATAACTATGGGGTTTTGGTATTCTTAAAAAAAAGCATTATGCACGGTCAAAGACTTTCATTAGAGTAGTGGCTACACTAGAATCATTAGTGATGTGGTGTACAAAGACAACTATAAATCCTTTTCAAACTAGACAAGCATTACAAATGAAAGCTTAATATTAAGTGTCGAGACAAAGGAGTTCCCAAAGATTGATTATCTTTGATTCAAGGAACTTATCGATACTCCTAAGTAGTAGAGCAATATAGATGTCATTAGCAATTGTACAAGTAGATTACATTCTAGAGTATTCAACTCTTCGACTAGAACTAGGAAGTAATTCACAACTGCTCTCACATGGTGATATTTTCTATAGACCATAATTGTTTAAGTTCGTGTACCCAATAAAAAAATAACAGTGCATTATGACGCCTCAAATTATTATGATCAGCAGGCTATAATAGTTGTTGTGATCTCTCATAACAATGTGAGTAAGCAAAAGATGTCACCTCAACCCAAGTCTAGGGTTTTACCGGAAGGAGTTACAACTATAATATCTATTGAGTTTCCTCTATTCTATGCACGTTGATGGCTGTTAATTGTAGGGATGGCAAAAAATAAATAAATAAAAAATCAACAGATTTAATACCTCTATGCCTCCATTTTCCTATGAAAATATATAAGATATGGAGTATTCTTGGCACTCAAACCTTCCATACTGATAAAATTGGCAACACTATGGTCCCATTGTAAACTATTTGTTCTCAGGCTATTCTTTGATAGAATCGAAGCAAGGAAGGTAATTATGATCTTACTATTTTCGTCAAGTTATTCTTATTGTTTTCTTCAACCTGAGAAGATTCTTGTCAAGAGACAGTTACGCCAGTGATAATAGTGGAGCCAGGAAAGTTGCCAGAGGTAATTTGAGTGAAGTTTCAAGGGTAATTATTTCTCATGAATTCCAAAAACCTAATCTCTTCTATGTGTATGCATGAATAAATTTTATCCTGGGAGTGAAAAAATATTTCATTTAATTCCTTGTGAAAAAAATATAGATAAAGTAACTATTAAATTTAAATGAATCCCCGTAAAAAGTATGAAGGGAAAAAAAAAACTATGGGTAAAATGTTATTAAGTTTGATTCACTCAAATTAATTACTTCAACATTTTTATTTTATCTTTGCATTTAGTCTATAAACATAATAAATAAAAAATAAGAATTAATTTAACTATTATGATGTTAAATTTCTTATATTTTTAGTTTTTGAAATTAAATGCAAAATAATGAAATTATGATATTAAGCCTCTTTTGAAAATAAAATAAGGTAAAAGATTTTTTTTTTAATTTTTAATTTTAGTATTTGTATAATTTTTTGTTTTTGAATGTAACTTAAGTAAAAATAATTTATAACTGTGTAAATCTAAATTAACTCTTAAGTCAATTTTAAATGCTCTATAAAACTCTAAATTGATTTACCTAAATGATTTACCCTTTGAATAATTAATTGATGCAAAAAATAAAGAGTAACTTTATTTTTTAATCTATTTTGCAACAATAAATGTAACTAAACTTAAACTTTTATAATATTTTCAATTAATATATTTATTTTGCACAAAAATAGAGTGAAATAAATGAATGGATTCCGTCAGGCTCTGATACCAAATGAAACACAACTAATTCTCAAATTTAAAATGCAGTAATTAAAATGATTTCATGATTTACTTTCAAAAAAACTTTTTATGCTAAGAAAATAATATAGTATTTAAAAATTTACAACTAAATGGAATATAATAAATTAATTAACCATTTGCTTAGTACATTCAAGCATGCTATAAATAAATTATTATTTTAATAAACTTAAATACTTAAACACTTTATTGCTCAAATAATTTATTAAGCTTTAATACTTATCTCTGGAAATGTGCAAAAGAAATCCCAACTATTGCTGGAATGGTCCTTGGTTCAGCCTCTTCCGTCTGTGAGTAGTCTGGGAGGAAAGCAGACTTTGTTGCTCTACATGAGTGCTGGTTCCACTGGAACAATGCTCAACACTCATGCCACAAAAACATGCCCTGGCTAGGACCGTCCTGAGTGCACGCACTTGTACCCCAGGTTGGACACCCACTGTAGGAGTTCCCCTTCTCCGTCCTACTCATAGCCTGCTAACCTGTAACCCTATTCCCGCAATGTGCTCCACTTGATTTTCCTCTTTTTTATTTTTCATGTTTTTTTTCCAAGTCTCACATAAATTCTTTATATAAACTTTAAGGGGTGGTTTTCCAAACCATCACACCCTTTCACGAGATTTCCATTTAATAATTATTTCAATAAATAATTATGTTTCCACCTCCTTAAGAGAGAGTTTACACATATGCTTTATTAATATCTCATTTAATCAAAGGATAATAATATCCTTTATTCTTCCTTTAATTTTAAAGGGTTGTTTTCATAAGTTTTTCTTCTTGGGGAAAAAGTCACATAACAATGTATGCACTCACCAAATTCAGACAATACCTGGTTTGTAGGAAGTTTGTGGTGAAAACGGATCATAAGTTCATAACAGCCTAAAGTTCTTCCTCAATCAAAAGGATTTGTATGATGGACACCAAAATGGGTGAGTAAGCTACAATCCTATGATTTTGACATTGAATATGTTAAGGGGAAGAACAATGTGGTGGCCAATGCTCTCTCTAGGAAACTTTATTTCTACTCTATGTCTAATATATATGCTAATTTGAAGGTTTCTATAATATCTAAATATGCCAAAAACACCTTTGCTATTGACATTTTGGAAGGAAAGTTACAAGATGATAGGTACAAAGTGGTGGATGAGCCCATTCTCTATAAGGATCAGGGGTACCTTGTGCCAAAATCAAAAGTGAATGAGAAAATTTTGAGGGCATGACACACCACTTGTTGGCCATCCAAGGTACTTCAAGACATACAAGTGGGTAAGGTAGTGTTTTTCATGGAGGGAACTTAAAAGTGATGTGTCGAGGCATGTTAGGGAGTTTGTGAATTGCCAAAAAATCAAAACCGCAGATACATTTCCTGATGATTTGTTGCAGCCCCTACCCATTCCAAATCAGAATTGGAAGAGTATCTCCATGGATTTCATTACAGGACTCCCAAAGATGCAAGGTAAGGAATGTATCTATATGGTTGTTGATAGACTCACTAAATATGCTCATTTTCATGCTATAGCTTCAAAATATAGAGCTCCACAAGTGGCTCATCTATTCTTTAGAGAGATTTTTAGACATGGGCTGCCAAGGAACATTGTAAGTGATAGGGATAGGAGATTTATCTTGTTTTGGTAAGAACTCTTTAGATTGACAAGTACGTAATTGACCCCAAGCACTAGTTACCATTGTCAAACCAATCGACAAATGAAAATTGTGAACAAATGGATAGAAGGGTATTTAAGGAACTATGTAACAGAATAGCAAATAGCTTGGGTCAAATGGCTCCACCTTGCAGAGTATTGCTACAATTCCACTCACCACATCTATAGGTATGATTCCTTTCAAGATTCTCTACAATTATGATGTTATTTCATTCATGGATTTGATTCTTCCAGATAGTAGAGTTCTGAGAGCTAGAGACTTGATTCAACAAAGCCTAGATATTGTGCATGCACTAAAAGATAACCTACAATAGTCCCAAAACCAGCAAAAGATGTATGTTGATCATCACAAAACAAAGAGAGTTTTTGAGGTGAGAGACATGGTATACTTGAGGTTACAGCCCTATTGACAATCTTCCCCTAAGAGAAGTGGTGCTAAGAAGTAGATGCCACAATTTTATGAACCTTATAAGATCCTAAGGAGAATAAGATCCTAAGGAGAATTGGTGAGGTTGCATATGAACTAGAACTTCCAAAGACTAGCAAGCTTCATTACATTTTTCATGTATCATTCCTAAAAGAGGCCTTTGGACAGCAGGTCACTCCCTCATTAGAGTTGCCACCACTTGATGATGAAGGAAAATTTATTTTTATAATAATGTTTTTAAACGTCATTAAAAGAAAAATAATTATATAATAACAAAAATAATAATATTAATTATTTTAATAATAATAATAAGTTTTGTTGTGGCCGACCCAATTTTGGGGTTTTTTTGGCGTCAATAAATTTTCAAATTTGGGTCGACCTACACTTCAAAATAAGGTTTATTTGATCATGTGAGGGCAGTAAGTTTACATTTTGACATTTCGTCCGCTTGAATTCAAGAGTTTTCCTGCAAGGACAAAAACCCTGCCATTGATGTGTCCTTCTGAGCAAATTCCATATCAGGGTTGCAACTGAACCCACATCTGAGTTATTTTCCTATTTTTTCCAGGTGGGTGCTGTTGTCAAAAGAAGAAGATTTGAACCTAACAGGGCAACGCGTGCATGAACCCTCCTTAGCGATCACATCTGGGTTGCTGGGCGGGTCATTCACCATTATCAGGGTCTTGTGAGGAGTTTACAGAGGCACAGTCACCCCAAGGGCAGAGCTGGAAGCATCTTGCAACAGCCTGGTTGGTCACTCTAGGACCATTTCAAGACCACAGGTGTCAATCCCAGAGCAGATCTAAGGTGATAGAATAATAATAATCTATTTACAGCAGTCCTGGCAAAACACAGCAAACCCTAGGCGGATCTTTGGCAGATCTAGTGCAGAAAATTCTGTTGCAGACCTATTTAAGGGTTTCAAGCCACAAGCTCAAGGGCATTCAGAGGCCTGTGAACTGGCCTGGTTACTCAGAAATTGTATTCCCTCAGAAAGAAAACAGAGAGATCAAACTCACATTATACAAGGTTCATAAATTGCAAATTTATTTCTTATTTGATCTGTTTAAATATCTAAACCTGTTACATCTGCATTTTTAGTTTTCAATTTTGGGCTTCATTGCTAAAATGAAGTAAACAGCAAGATCACTGTTATTGCATTTTTTATTCAGACTGTGTGATCAGCGAACTATAACTGGTTAAGGCAAAATAAAAAGCCATAGGGTTATTACATACTAACTGCAAATATTTATGATAAACGTTCCTTCAATTGAAATGCTGGAGGATTAACTTATCCTACCTAACCTTTAGGATTAGAATGAATCTAAGTTTCTTGCCCAAAGGAATTCTATATAAATTTCATTAATTATGTAATTCTCCCTTCGATTTGCTAAATATAATCTGTAATCTTAACTGTTGGAAGTTTCATGAGCTAAATTGAATAGGTATTGCAAGTGGATCTCATTCAGCACAATGGTTGAGCATGCATCCTACACCTGCTATATTGTATGTCCTTACATTCCACCAGTCTCTTTAGGACCTCCTCTCAGAGTTCATTCTGCAGTTGTTATCATCTCTGCACTCATCTAATGGATCATAAAATTTCAACTGAGATGCAAAAGATTTGAATTTCTTGGAATATTAAAGAAGTTGCTCAAGGAAGTTTGTCCTTGAAGAAGATGTCTCAATTTACAAGTATAAGCCTATATTGAATCCTCTCATTTTGTATTTAAGAAAAATTGCTTATAACTTCAATGCAAACGCTCTAGTAAAGTTATACAGCATTTTTTTGGTTCATTATTTTGGCTGGATAGTTTTTCTTCATAATCCTATTAGGAGTAAATTTACAAATACAATGTAGTTATGTTAACCTTGTTCGATCAAAAACTTACCACCTACTATCTTTCATGCAAACATTAAATATTCCTGGTACCGGTTGTGTATGCTCATACTACTTCTTTGATGTTAACAGCTTTTCTGTAATAAAAACTTTGTACTTAAAACATACAATAACCCATGGCTTATTATTCACACAGAGCGACATGGATAATGACATATGTTTGTGCACGAGGTAAGTTTCTTTTATAATAGCTTAAACAACCATTCGATCTGCTAAGAATAATCCTGTGTCCAACATGGCTTTAATTATAGCATTAATTATTTCTCTCTCCATGTGCAAATGTTCAGCCTGCCCATTGCTAATATTATTATCTTGAATTGAATTGTGACAGATGAGATGCAAAGATCGAGGAGGGAAAAAGAACTTAAGTATGGCCAAAAGTGACCGACACACTATATATGCTTAACACCAAATTTGAACAACTTGTTGCCCAGGAGCAGATAACATCCACAGTACCAAGTAAATTATTGTATACGGCGATTAGCCTACAGTGGCTTCCTGTTTAATTCAGCAAAGCACGAATTGATGGATAAGTTGCTTCTTTAATGATTTTCCATAACAAATGGATGGATAAGTCGATGTCCTTAATGCATGCATTTGAAAACCATTCAAAATACAGAAAAATACCTTCAACGGGTTTGCGGATGGTAGGGGAAACTCCTGAAAGTCCATTGCAAAGGCTAAAATTCTCATTAAAAAAGGTAATCGAGACAGTGAATATTTATGTGAACAGGGGGCCACGGTCTAGGCTTGAGCTGTTTGGAACCAAATAAGTCTCATAGAAAATTGAAGCACTTTCACAAGAAAAGGCAGATTCAGGAGACTCGGCAATCACAAAAAAAAAGATAATTCACGTTTCAGAAGTAGAAAACCAGCAATCACAAGAAGAAAACAAAAATCTACATCCAGAAATTGGTATTGGAGACATTGAAAATATAGCCAAATAGCAACAGTGATATTAATGATTCTGAAGATACCCTTCACCCATAAAACAGGCAAGCCCATAAGATATTAAAATACCCTTCGCCATGAAATCCTCTATTACTTACCTGGAGCAGGGATTTGAAGGCTGCAAGACCACCCTCTGCTTCCTGGGATTTGAAGGCCTCTGTAACACAAACAACAGTAACACTTGCTCAGTCACTCCAGCATACCTTCAAGCAAAACAATAAGGGAAAAACATTCAGAGCAGAACTTGCATTGATAATAATTGGAGAACAGTTTAAAACTGGACGAACTCAATCTCACCCGCACAGCTCAAAAGCTTTTCTCGCCTTTCAAACTCCAATTCAAATGTCTCAGCAGGAAATTGTAGCTAGTTTGTCTAATGGGGAAGAGTTCTTGCTAAGATATGCGTGTAATTTATGCTTCAACGGCTCAAGAGCTTGAATTCTACGGAACGTTTTGGCTTGAGGACAACCAAGCTTGAAATGAATGAATTTAATAACGTGCACGAAGCGGAGCAAAAAAAAGCGCCACGTCAACACAATTAAAGATACAACCGTTGGCGCTTTTTTGTTTTTTTTCTAATTTGTCTTCATTAAAAAATACTGGCTTTTCTTTTAAATTTTTAATGTAGTCATTTTAATTAGCTATCTTTTTAATTAGTTGTCTTTATAAATAAGGTAGTTAGGTTGTTTACACTCGCATTATCTTCATATTTGATGTGTATGTCATTACAGGCCTCACATGTCATAATTCAATGTCATTTTCCATCATTTTTTTTACAAAATATACATAATCTCTTTACCCACCTTTTTCTAGATATTGTTCACATTTATATCATCACCTTCTTAATTTATGCTTCTTAGTCATTTTCATCATGATTCCACATAGGGTTAAACACTTTGAGAGAGTGTATTTTGTTACCTCAAACTTTACATCAATAAAATATCAATGATAACACAAACAAAATAAAGAAGATTCTTAATTTCCTAACTCTATAATTCTACATATATTTATAATTAGGAGATCTATCTTTACAAAGAACCATCTAAAATACATTGAGAGATATCCTTCTTGAGGTGCATATTCTATTTATATATGACAAATTGATTAAAATATAAGCAACTTGAGAAGGATATATCTCAATGTATTTTAGATAGATTTTTGTAAAGATAGATATGCTAGTATGGATTAAATATATAAAAATAATCATATAGAAAATTTGACAATCCCATTAAATTTTTTCCTAATCTTCTTAATTATATTTTACAGTCTTAGGTCCTAATTGTAGATAACAATATGTAACTTATTTTCATATAATATATTATATCAACATCAAAAGTCGAGAGTTAGTGCTTTAACCTAAATAACCTAGGTCCTAATTGCATCATTTTGTATATGGGATATTCAAGTTTGAAATGATAAGTCTTTACTTTATGAAGTTCAAGATAAGGAAATTCTCATTTAAGGAAGTTAAAAACTCAATAATATTGATTAATTCTTGTAAGATCAAGATGAAACATCCTCAAAATCTTACATTTTCTTGAAAAATTGTAAATTTCTAGAATTTAATAAGCTTTTGTGTTAGATTTAATACTATTTGTGTATATATGTCACACATAATTTACTTTAAAAATACTAAGATTAGTTATATTTGATTTTGTATAATACTAAAACATTATCAAAATCTTGTATTTGCCTAAAAATATAATTTTTTAAAATTTAATAAGTTTTCATTTTAGATTTAAAACATATCGAGGATTTTTTTAGTGGTGAATCTTCATCAATTGACAAATAGTTCCATTCGATCAATTCAAAATTGGTGCATACATTGCAACCAATGAGGTGGGAAAATCGTTTGGATTTTACGAATTATCGGTCCAATGCATTTTAATTTGCTATCACTTTGTTTTATGAGGCATATGTAATTAATAATTTTTCTATATCAAAATATGCATTTTCAACAGTCTAATTAATACTTTTGCTTGGAATCTTGAAAGCATGTATTAAATCACTCACATATTCACCAATGTTAAAACAATATTGTGTCTAGAACATGTTTCACCAACAACGCTAATTGTTCACTATGTGTGAGGACCCATTTTGCCATTAAAATTTACAAATAATTACGTATGAAGACCCATTCTGCCAATAACATTAAAAAATACTTGTGTATGAGGACACATTTTGTTAATTACATCAAAAAATAATTGTGTATGAGAACCCATTTTTCCAATACTACGATAATTTCATGCTAATTGTAGGTCGACGATCGCCTTAAAAATTACAATGTATGTATTTTGTCGAGGTTTGATTTGTCTAAAAAAAAAAATTATTCACCCAAATTCTAAATGTATCGGTGTATAATCACATGAGATTTACCAAATTTTTAT